>OFHU01004146.1:0-39187 GCA_900245905.1 Lacerta viridis | reverse complement strand
TAGAAGTGGCAGGATCATTAGGTGGGAGTCATGCTCTTCTGGAGTTTATTATACAGCGGAAAGGAGCAACCAAGCATACTAAGACTCAAATTCTAGACTTTAAGAAAGCCGACTTCAGAAAATTTAGGGAAATGCTGGGTGTGATCCCATGGTCAGTAATACTAAAAGGGAAGGGAGTTCATGATGGATGGGAGTTTGTTAAAAGGGAGATATTAAAAGCACAACTTCAAGCAGTACCAATGAGACGAAAACATGGAAGGTGCCTAAAGAAGCCAGGGTGGCTATCTAAAGAACTTTTAACTGATTTAAGATTTAAAAGGGATATGTACAAAAAATGGAAAAAGGGGGAAGTCACCAGAGAGGAATTCAAACAAATAGCCAGCAAGTGTAGAGACAAAGTCAGAAAAGCTAAAGCACAGAATGAACTCAGGCTTGCTAGAGAGGTTAAAAGCAACAAAAAGGGCTTTTATGGGTATGTCCGTAGCAAAAGGAAGAACAATGAAACAGTGGGGTCACTTAGAGGAGAAGATGGTGAAATGCGAACAGGAGACAGAGAAAGGGCAGAACTCCTCAATGCCTTCTTTGCCTCAGTCTTCTCCAAAAAAGAAAACAATGCCCAACCTGAAGAATATGGAGCAGATGATTCAGCAGGGGAAACACAGCCCAGAATAAGTAAGGAGGTAATACAAGAATACTTGGCTAGTTTAGATGTATTCAAGTCTCCAGGGCCAGATGAACTACATCCAAGAGTATTAAAAGAACTGGCAGAGGTGATTTCAGAACCACTGGCAGTAATCTTTGAGAATTCCTGGAGAACAGGCGAAGTCCCAGCAGACTGGAGGAGGGCAAATGTCCCTATTTTCAAAAAGGGGGAAAGAGAAGACCCAAACAATTACCGCCCAGTCAGCCTGACATCAATACCAGGAAAGATTCTAGAGCAGATCATTAAGCAAACGGTCTGTGAGCACCTAGAAAGGAACGCTGTGATCACTAAAAGTCAGCATGGGTTTCTGAAAAATAAGTCATGTCAGACCAATCTGATCTCATTTTTTGACAGAATTACAAGCCTGGTAGATGAAGGGAACGCTGTGGATGTAGCCTATCTTGATTTCAGCAAGGCCTTTGACAAGGTGCCCCATGATATTCTTGTAAAGAAGCTGGTAAAATGTGGGCTAGACAATGCTACCATTCAGTGGATTTGTAACTGGCTGACTGACCGAACACAAAGGGTACTCATTAACGGCTCCTCTTCATCCTGGAGAGAAGTGACTAGTGGGGTGCCACAGGGTTCTGTCTTGGGCCCAGTCTTATTCAACATCTTTATCAATGACTTGGATGATGGGCTTGAGAGCATCCTGATTAAGTTTGCAGATGACACCAAATTGGGAGGGGTGGCTAATACCCCTGAGGACAGGATCACAATTCAAAATGACCTTAACAGATTAGAGAACTGGGCCAAAGCAAACAAGATGAATTTTAACAGGGAGAAATGTAAAGTACTACACTTGGGCAAAAAAAATGAAAGGCACAAATACAGGATGGGTGACACCTGGCTTGAGAGCAGTACATGTGAAAAGGATCTAGGAGTCTTGGTAGACCATAAACTTGACATGAGTCAACAGTGTGATGCAGCAGCTAAAAAAGCCAATGCAATTCTGGGCTGCATCAATAGGAGTATAGCATCTAGATCAAGGGAAGTAATAGTACCACTGTATTCCGCTCTGGTCAGACCTCACCTGGAATACTGTGTCCAGTTCTGGGCACCACAGTTCAAGAAGGATACTGACAAGCTGGAACGTGTCCAGAGGAGGGCAACCAAAATGGTCAAAGGCCTGGAAACGATGCCTTATGAGGAACGGCTTAGGGAGCTGGGTATGTTTAGCCTGGAGAAGAGAAGGTTAAGGGTGATATGATAGCCATGTTCAAATATATCAAAGGATGTCATATAGAGGAGGGTGAAAGGTTGTTTTCTGCTGCTCCAGAGAAGCGGACACGGGGCAATGGATTCAAACTACAAGAAAGAAGATTCCACCTAAACATTAGGAAGAACTTCCTGACAGTAAGAGCTGTTCGGCAGTGGAATTTGCTGCCAAGGAGTGTGGTGGAGTCTCCTTCTTTGGAGGTCTTTAAGCGGAGGCTTGACAGCCATCTGTCAGGAATGCTTTGATGGTGTTTCCTGCTTGGCAGGGGGTTGGACTGGATGGCCCTTGTGGTCTCTTCCAACTCTATGATTCTATGATTCTATGATTATGAAATATTAGACTGCAGATTTAGAATTAGGTAAGTGTTAATGAAATGTGAAATAATGAATTAAGAAAATAATTTAAGAAATGGATAAGATTTTTGGAAAATATGGTTGGTACAATGTAAAGAAATTACTAAAGATGAAGGACAATGAACGCAGGAAGGGCAGACGTGAGGAAGTCAAGGAACAATGTTAAGGAAAGAAGCAGTCTTTAACAAATATTTTTTTTGTTTTTCATTTTTGTATTTTTGTATTTTGTAGTTTGTATAGTTTTTGTTTTTGTATCTGTGGTATTTTGTAGTTGTTGTATTGGTTTATTTTATGTGTTTTGTTGGTGTTTTAGAAAAAAGTTAATAAATACATTTTAAAAAAAAAGATGTGTTCTAGAGTATCATGGTCGTTTTATTTTGTTTCAATATAAAAATCTTATGAATTCATGTGGATCCATGCCTCGGATCCATGTTTTTGTGGTGCTGCAGCGCAGCAAAGTGTTGGATCCACGTTTTTTATAGTCCAGTCTGTAGGCGTGGCTTCTAGATGTGATTTGACACTGGATTTGTTGGAGTTGTTTTTTTCAAAGTGGAGGATCCGTGTAGATCCATGTTTTAGCCTGTTCCGTAATGGGAGACTTAACCCCGCGGACCAAGTCTCCTTCCCTTTCTGTCTCTGTGTGTGTGTGTGTGTGTGTGTGCGTCTCTCCCTCTCTTCTCCCCCGAGCAGCCGGCCAGGGAGGTCAGCTCACCGTTTTCTGGTTTTGCCCCCCTTTTTGGGTGTGTGCGGGATCTTGGCTGCTGCGCTGTTTACCAACGGGGAAAAGGGAGGGAAGCTGCACCTGACAAGCTGCTGCCTGTTTTGCAGCAGATGAAGATGCAGGGTCCGTGAGTGAAAATGGAAGTCCCAAGCTGGCAGGGGCGTGGGGGGGGGAGGGTTGCCGGAGGGATCGTTGAACCAGTGATCGGGGACGATGGGCATTGTAGTCCCCAAACAGCTGGAGGGCCAAGTTGGGCCATCCCTGCGAAGCACCCACTTCCTGCATCCTGTCCCATCAAGGGTTTCTCTTGCTTGAAGCGATTCCGAGACTTCCCTCAGCCAGCATTCTACCCTAATCCGTTATAGTTTATTAACCTGAAACGCTGCAATGTCTGCATTATCGGAACGAGTTATTGGTGTTGCCGTTTGGAAAGGATCCGGCCCTCCAACTGTTTGGGGACTACAATGTCCATCACCACGACTACTGTGAGCTAGGGATGATGGGAATTGTAGTCCCAAAGCAACTGGAGGGCCTCACCAGGTTCAACGTACTGCCATCTGGTTTATTGCAGGGCAGATTCAAGGGTAATCCATAATACGCGGAAGGAGTCTGCCCCTGCGGATTGATGGAGGTAGAAACTGTCTCTCATGTCTTGTTATGCTGTCGTTTCTATGGGGATATATGCTCGGTATTGATCACCCCTGCTATGCAAAAATCTCCAAATGGGTCTGAACTTCAATGTCTAAAACTCCTGGTAGAGGACGAGGATCCAGAGATCATGCTCAGGGTGGCCAAATTTCGTGCAACAGCCATAAAACTTAGGGAACAAGCTGTGCAACCAAAATGATTAAGCTTTTAAATGACAATTTTAGGTTATATTTTAGTGATTAAGATTTAATAATAATTTAATATAATAATAATAATGCTGGAGGAAGAGGTGACCAAAATGTAGTTTTCTTATTTTCAGCATAAGTCATATATCTAGATGTAGCTTGGCATTTCTGGTTGTATAAGTTTGTATCTTTCCCAATGTATAATTCTTACTGTGGACTCTATTTGTACTGCTCTGCAGCAGTAAGCCGATGTTGCTAAGAGGCTAAAAGGCTACTGCATAGGTGGGCTTCTCGTGAGGGAGAAGAAAGACCATACGTGCCAAATATCGGTCGAGGGACGAGAGCAATGGGGCCCTCGGTACCTCCCATATTTATTGGTGACAAACTCATACATAAAGAAAAGTGATTAACCAATGATCATAAAGCATCCTTATACATATGCATAAACTACTAACCAATGAACGTTGTGTACTTCTATAATAATTAAGTGATTAATCAACTATATTAGCAACTATAGTAGCAAAGCTTTATCATGCCCTAATGTCAGCAGCCCTTTGTTCTTAGGCAGTGCGTTTCATCCTCATGTTATGCTTGTGATCTTTTCTGTATAACATACTTAATCATAATAAGCCTGTGATGTTGGCAACACATATTAATCTTAGGATATTGTGTATGAACCCAGGGTCACACCATTGTGCTTGTCAGAGATGTGGAACGGACGAACTTTCTGCCCTACTGCACCTGCAGCATGGCATGCCAACTTACCAGCTTAGTGGAGAGTTGAAGCACACTACACTGCGATGTGCACAGGCACATCCTGTATTATTCCCACACTGCTCAAAAGGGGTCTCTCACAGCAAAATCTAAATGCAGCTCAGTAAGAGGCCTCTGGCATTCCAAGGATGTTTTCCTTCTCCACCCCCTCTTGCTTTGCTCCCCTCTCTCTCAGTGCCTTGCCCTGCTAAGCACCTCAGATACACAGGAAGGCCCCAAGTTATCAGAAGCAGGAAAGAAGCAAGATAGATAGCCTGCCAGGAAGACAGACGACCCTGAGAGCATGGCAGAGCACCTTATCTCATGTCGATACATTACCCAGCTAAATGCACAGGCAAAACACAGGAATTAGAGAGGCAAGGATTCCAAAACATGGTACCAGGGTCGAGCTAGCTTCCCTTGTCAACATGTATAGACAACGCGTGTATGATGAGCTGCAGACCAAGGTCCCCCTATATTCCTGTATAAGATAACCCTTGACCCCTCTTGCGTGCACCCACTTTCAGGGTAGATTCCTGGGGTGGGGAAATGAGCCAAGACCTCTATAAGAACTGTTTGAAAACGGACTAGCTTTGTACTTGCTTGTGCCTTGAACACAGCATGTGCCTTCTGCATGCAGAATAAATCTTTCTCCCTCTGAAACCAGTAGTCTCGGTGTCTTTGACTGCTTCCATTTTTCTCCGGCGCAACCGGAGGAACTTCGTTGGGGCAAATAAGGGCCCTTGGGCGGCAAATAGAGTATAAAAGGCAATAATAATAATAAAATAATAATAATAATTAATATAATTTAAACCCCGCCTTCTGGCTGGGTCTTCTAAAGTCTGGTAGTTTTTTTTCTTTGACATCTGGTGGGAGGGTTTCCAGGGCGGGTGCCACTACTGCGAAGGCCCTCTGCTGGTTCACTGTAACTTGGCTTCTCGCAGCAAGGGAACCCCCAGAAGGCCTCCGGCACTGGACCTCAGTGTCCAGGTGGAACGATGGGGGTGGAGACGCTGCTCCTTCAGATATAGGGCCAAGGTCAAGGGCAAAGTTCAACCAACCTGGAAATTGTGGTAGCCAATGCAGGTCTCAAAAGCATATGGAGTGGACTAGGGAATGTCTAGCTGCCACTGCTGAATTAATTGCAGTCACCCGTCATTTCTGGGCCCCATTAAGAGAAAGAGTAAAGCAAGACACTTATTCCTCACGCGAACAGTACCGGGCAGAAGGGTCTCAGCCTGCACCAGATGGAGCTGCCCTGGACACAGAATGACCTGGCCTCCATGGACAGCTGGAGTCCAAAATGACTCCCAGGCTGCGACCTGGTCCTTCAGGGGCACAGTTACCCCATTCAGGACCAGGGAGTCCTCCACCACCTGCCCCTATCCCCCCAAAATAGTACTTCTGTCTACAACCAATGCTTAAAATTTTAAATTACATACAAATTGAATTGCACAATTAAACTATAATACACAAAAACAAATATACCAAACCCCTCATCCCCACCCCCACCCTCCAGCTCAGAGGGCAGGCCATAACCTTTTCTCAGTGTCAAGAATTTTAGGCGGATGCACAAGACGTGCTCCATTTTCCCTTTATACACCCCTCAAAAAACGCAAGCACATTCATGGTTTATGTTTATATAATCCTTTTATTGATCCATTAATATTTGTTTCGTCTTCCCTTATACCCTGTTAATTTTGCCATAATAAATACATTATTTCAAATCCACACTCAAAACAACCTTTTATAACTTGGCTGACTTTTGCTTTCTGCATTTGCAGGGCCGAAAACCTTCACACATCACCTTCAAAGTGAAGGAACTCACACACTCCAGACCAAGCTGGGAGACTGCAACCAAATATGGCAACTTCTGATGCAGCAGCTCCCTGTTTTGCAAAAGGGTTTGGCACCACCGAGGATGGGGAAGGAGAAACTGGGTTGGAATTTATGGGGGAAACCTTAGCAGAAATACCAAAATGGGGGAAAAATTAATCCTGTTTACAGAGGCCTCTGTCTAAATATTTGACAAAGAATTAAAAATTCTGCTCTTTATATTTCGTGACTCTTCGGCTTCTGTTAGTGTGAGCTGTGGGTTCTTTCTAAGCCTTAGGGTAAGAGCAGCACACAACCCACATTTCCTAAAACAGGCATGTCCAACAGGTAGATCATGATCTACTGGTAGATCTCTGGTCCCTCAGTGTCCTCTTTCACCGTTGTTGTTTATTTTATCATTGGAAATATTGTTAATTAAAATAAGAGAAGAAGATGAAATTAGAGGAATAACATTAGGAAAAGAGAAATTCAAAGTGAAGGCTTTCACCGATGATATAATAATAACGATAGAAGACCCAGAGAAAAATATTGTTAAGGTAATATAAATAATAAATGATTTTGGTAAAATATCCTTCACCGATCATCCATCCTTCCCAATCTGCTAAATTATGCTGCTCTTGACATCTTCTTATACTTTTTCCACTTCTTTTCAAATTTGGAATTCTCTTTGGGAAACACTTTCTTTTTCCAGCATCTCCTTATTACAAGCTGTTGTGTACTGCCATCTATCAATCTCAAAGTCTTTTATAATCTTCTCAAGATGTCCCAATTTAATCATTACTTCCTTCACCCCCTCATCCATCAAATCCCAATCTAAAAGTAAATTATATGCTCTTGACAATAACGTCTTATTACTTTGAACCACTTCTCTTTCAAATTTGGAATTCTCTTTGGGAAACCTTTCTTTTGATCAGCATTGAACATGCTTACAAGCTGTATGTACTGCCATCTATCAATCTCAAATCTCCTTATTTCTTCAAATGTCCTCAGCTTATACTTGCCTTGATGATCTTCTATCAATTCTCCATAATTTGGCCAAATCTTCCTTGTATTCAATTTTTTGCTTACTAGGGCTTTTATTGGTGAAATCCATAATGGTGTTTGAGATTCTATATGATTCGTGAATTCTTTATTAACCTTAACTTTATCATAATTCAAATACGCATGCCATCCAAATCTGCAGTTAAAACTTTCCAGATCCAACATTCTAGTTTTCTCCAACATTATCCATTCTCTTATCCAAACCAGGCATTCTGCCTCGTAGTATAGCTGCAGATTTGGTAGCACCAATCCTCCTCTATGCTTCCTATCTGTCAATAATTTGTACTTTTCTCTAGGCTTCTTTCCTTGCCATATATATTTAGTAAGATCTCTTCTCCATTCTTCGAAGCAATTTTCCTTATTTATATTGGTAAAAATACAACATTTTTGGTAACACATTCATCTTTACTATTGATACTCTCCCCCGTAACGATAATTGTAATCTGCTCCATCTTTCCATATCCTGTTTTATCCCTTTCCATATTTTCTCATAATTATTCTTAAATAAATTAATATTTTTCATTGTTATATCTATGCCCAAATATTTAGCTTTTTTGACTATTTTTAATCCCACCCTCTTTTCTAAATCATTTTGTTCTTTTTCTAGCACATTTTTAATCAAAAGTTTAGTTTTCTCCCTATTTAATTTAAATCCCGATATTTTGCCAAAATCCTTAATTATTTCTATTACCTTAACAATACTTTTCTCTGGGTCTTCTATCGTTATTATTATATCATCGGCGAAAGCCTTCACTTTGAATTTCTCTTTTCCTAATGTTATTCCTCTAATTTCATCTTCTTCTCTTATTTTAATTAACAATATTTCCAATGATAAAATAAACAACAACGGTGAAAGAGGACACTGAGGGACCAGAGATCTACCAGTAGATCATGATCTACCTGTTGGACATGCCTGTTTTAGGAAATGTGGGTTGTGTGCTGCTCTTACCCTAAGGCTTAGAAAGAACCCACAGCTCACACTAACAGAAGCCGAAGAGTCACGAAATATAAAGAGCAGAATTTTTAATTCTTTGTCAAATATTTAGACAGAGGCCTCTGTAAACAGGATTAATTTTTCCCCCATTTTGGTATTTCTGCTAAGGTTTCCCCCATAAATTCCAACCCAGTTTCTCCTTCCCCATCCTCGGTGGTGCCAAACCCTTTTGCAAAACAGGGAGCTGCTGCATCAGAAGTTGCCATATTTGGTTGCAGTCTCCCAGCTTGGTCTGGAGTGTGTGAGTTCCTTCACTTTGAAGGTGATGTGTGAAGGTTTTCGGCCCTGCAAATGCAGAAAGCAAAAGATAACAAACCTACAAGTTCAAAACCTTCCAGCTTTGTTCCCTGTCTCGGCCTGTTCTCGCAGCCGCTGGGAGAGATTACCAGGGGGGTTGGGGATGGGTGTTCATCAATATCTGGAAGGTACCCTCTTTTTTCAAACTGGAAACAGTAAAGGCAGTGAAGGTCCTGTGTCTGGGTTGCTCCCAGAATCTGGTCCTTGTTGGTTCCAGACATGGCCAGCAGACTACTAACAGATGTTTTCCAGAAACCATCAAAGGCAGACCCACATGCAACACATTGTCACAGTCCAGCCTCTCCCAACTTCTTGCCCTCCAAAACATCTGGAGGGCAAGAGGTTGGGAAAGGCCTGCAGCAGTCTAAACTGAGGCGGTTGGAGGATGGATGGTGGCCAAGATTGAGGTTGAATCCTGACAAGACAGAAGTCCTGTTGTGGGTGGGCAGGTGGGGGGGGGACTCCCTGGTCCTGAATGGGGCAACTGTGCCCCTGAAGGACCCAGGTGCGGAGCCTGGGAGTCATTTTGGACTCACAGCTGTCCATGGAGGCGCAGGTCCATTCTGTGTCCAGGGCAGCTCCATCTGGTACGCAGGATGAGATCCTCCCTGCCGACTGTCTTGCCAGAGTGGTGCATGCTCTAGTTATCTCTTGCTTGGATTACTGCAATGCGCTCAACGTGGGGCTGCTTTTGAAGGTAACCCAGAAACTACAACTAATCCAGGATGTGGCAGCTAGACTGGTGACTGGGAGCAGCCACCGAGACCACATAACACCAGTCCTGAAAGACCTGCATTGGCTCCCAGGAAGTTTCCGGGCACAATTCAAAGGTTCGATGCTGACCTGGAAAGCCCTAAACAGCCTTGGCACAGTAGACTTGAAGGAGTGTCTCCACGAGGGGCGTACCCAGGATCAAAATTGGGGGGGGGGAGCCATGGACTGTGATCTACTTTCAGAATTAAACTCTGGCAGTGATCTACCCCCATTTTGGGGGGATCAGCTAACTAGGGGGCCCTAAGCAATAGCTTGTGGAGCTTATACGTAAATCCGGCACTGGCATAGAAAGATAGATAGATAGTGTCAGGGGGCTGCCCTCGCAAGCAGGCAAGGAGTTCATAGAATCATAGAATCATAGAGTTGGAAGAGACCACAAGGGCCATCCAGTCCAACCCCCTGCCAAGCAGGAAACACCATCAAAGCATTCCTGACAGATGGCTGTCAAGCCTCCGCTTAAAGACCTCCAAAGAAGGAGACTCCACCACACTCCTTGGCAGCAAATTCCACTGTCGAACAGCTCTTACTGTCAGGAAGTTCTTCCTAATGTTTAGGTGGAATCTTCTTTCTTGTAGTTTGAATCCATTGCCCCGTGTCCGCTTCTCTGGAGCAGCAGAAAACAACCTTTCACCCTCCTCTATATGACATCCTTTGATATATTTGAACATGGCTATCATATCACCCCTTAACCTTCTCTTCTCCAGGCTAAACATACCCAGCTCCCTAAGCCGTTCCTCATAAGGCATCGTTTCCAGGCCTTTGACCATTTTGGTTGCCCTCCTCTGGACACGTTCCAGCTTGTCAGTATCCTTCTTGAACTGTGGTGCCCAGAACTGGACACAGTATTCCAGGTGAGGTCTGACCAGAGCGGAATACAGTGGTACTATTACTTCCCTTGATCTAGATGCTATACTCCTATTGATGCAGCCCAGAATTGCATTGGCTTTTTTAGCTGCTGCATCACACTGTTGACTCATGTCAAGTTTATGGTCTACCAAGACTCCTAGATCCTTTTCACATGTACTGCTCTCAAGCCAGGTGTCACCCATCCTGTATTTGTGCCTTTCATTTTTTTTGCCCAAGTGTAGTACTTTACATTTCTCCCTGTTAAAATTCATCTTGTTTGCTTTGGCCCAGTTCTCTAATCTGTTAAGGTCATTTTGAATTGTGATCCTGTCCAAATTCAAATTCAAATTCAAATTTATTGCGGCTATAAGCCCATAAAAACATAAAATATGTAATATATGACATAAAGTTACAGCAAACCATAGACCCTGGAGTCATAGGGAAACAAACCACAGCACAAATACAAGTTTTAAAATTGCAACCAGGGAGCAGAAAACAAAAGTATTAGTGGTCGTGTAGTTGGCCACAGCGCCTTTTTTGAGATATGACAGAGTTTAGAAACCTTGCCACCTGCAAGGTTGTATAGGAGTCATTGTCTTGCAGGAGTAAGGCAAGGTGTGACTCAGCTGGTGCACCTGTAAGTTTCTGAGTTATTGGTCTTAGTAATTTTGCCCGAGCCTCACTATGCAGGGAACAGATAAAGATTATATGATGGAGAGATTCCGTTGACTTTTTATCACAATCACAGAAGGCGGAAACTAGGCCCTTGGAAAATCTATGTCTCAGGACATTAGAAGGAAAAACATTAAACCTCGCTTTGGTGAAAGCGAATCGGTGCCCAGCAGTGGAGAGGGAGGATAGGTATAGAGGGACATGATGTATTGGAGTAACTCCAAAATTCCGAGGCGAGCAGACACCCCCACCCAGCATATGATTACGCTGCAGCTCCAAATCGTCCAGTCTTTGTTTGATTAATCTTTTTGCCGAAGCAGGGTCTAATTTAAGCGAATCTGAAGGAGAGATTCCAAAAGACAGAAGTTTGGCGTGGATTTTCCCAGTCCAAGGGTTTGCAAATTCGTCACGCCAAAGACATTGGACGAGATAATGGCTGGGTAATCTATGCCAAAGAGTTAACCAGTAGGTGAATATTCGTTTCCATAAGAGAGTCTCTAGTGAAGGAATCTTCAATTCTAGTCGTATAGCTGCATTACTAACACACGTAGGGAGTTTTAAAAGCCGGCGAAGAAACTGATTTTGCAGCACCTCCAGCGGGGCCGGATTTACCAGAGCTGCCCAAAGCGGAGCAGCATAAGTAAGAGTGGTAATAACTTTTGCGTTGTACACCTTTAAAGCCGAAGGCACGTGTAAGAAGAATAATTATTTAGTAAAAGAATTTAATTAAGGAAAATGTGAGAAGGAGGAAAAGTAATATGGGGATTAATTGGCAATAACTGTGAATTAGGGTTAATCTGGAAATCAACGGGAGGGGAATCGGGGAAGTCGGAAAAGGTAAAGATGATATGTGCAAAGTAAGTGGTTAAATTGGGAAAGAATTGTTGATCACCCCAGTGAGAGGGGGGTTTGTTTTGTATGCTCCCCTTGGTGAGAGAAAGGGGAGTTTGGAAAAATTTAATCATGTATTGTAATTTGAATTTAATTGGAAAAACCTTAATAAATATTATTTATTTAAAAAAAATTAACATCCATGCCAACACGAACTTACAAGGGGCTGCTCGGGACTTCGTGGAAAGCATGGCCTCCATGGGGCTGTCCCTGAATAAGTCTGGCCCAACTCATAGCCGGGACATGCCTTAGACCTGGTGTTTACCTCTATGGATGTTGGTGATCTGACACTAAGTAAAAGCGAAACAAAAGAAGTGCCATGGTCAGATCACTTCCTGGTGCAACTGGACTTCTCTGCGACCCTTCCCCTCTGCAGGGAGGTGGGACCGATTCAGATGGTCCGCCCCCGCCACTTAATGGATCCAAATGGTTTCCAGAGAGTGGTAGGGGATGCTTTATCCCATGTTGATGGCCTTTCAGCTGATTCCCTGGTGGCCCGCTGGAATGTGGAGTTAACCAGGGCTATTGACTGTCTGGCTCCGAAGCGCCCTCTCCGATTGCATGGAGCCCGGACAGCCCCGTGGTTTTCCCCGGAGCTGAGGGCGATGAAACAGTCGCTGAGACGGCTAGAGCGCCGGTGGCAGAAAACTCATTCTGAATCAGACCGGACACGGGCTAGAGCTCAACTTCGAGCCTACCAAGTGGCAATGGCGACGGCGAAGAGGACCTTCTTCACCGTTTCTATTGCATCTGCAGAAAACAGCAGCAGGAGACTCTTCCAGGTGGTTCGCAATCTATCAGAACCACCTTCGTCACCGGGGCCTGGTAGGGACCCCAAGATCTCCTGCAATGCTTTTGCAAAGTTTTTTGCAGATAAAGTCGCTCAGATTTGGAAGGAGGTAGACTCCACCGTGGGAGCAGGGCCAGGGCAAGAAAGTGCTAGAGCCCTGTCTAGTCATGTTACATGACATCAATCCAAAATGTTACCACCGAGGATCTGGACAGGCTTCTTGGACGTGTGAAACCAACTACCTGTCTCCTTGATCTTTGCCCATCCTGGCTAATAAAAGCAAGCCAGGGAGGGCTGGGCGATGGACTTCGCGGGGTGGTGAATGCTTCTCTCTGCGAGGGAGCCTTCCCAGACCCGCTGAAAGAGGCGGTTATTAAACCGCTTCTTAAAAAAAATCTTTAGACCCGGCCAATATGGCCAACTATCGCCCAGTCTCAAATCTTCCATTCTTGGGCAAGGTGATTGAGCGGGTGGTTGCTGAACAACTCCAGGCACGCCTGGAGGATGCGGACCATTTGGATCCCTTCCAATCGGGATTCAGGCCTCATCATGGGACTGAAACTGCCTTGGTCGCGCTGGTCGATGATCTCCGGCGGGCTAGGGACAAAGGTGAGAGCTGTTTCCTAGTTCTGCTGGATCTCTCAGCGGCCTTTGACACCATTGACCATAACATCCTTCTGGACCGGCTAGAGGGGTTGGGAGCTGGTTCCGCTCCTTCCTCCTGGGCCGTGTTCAGAAAGTGGTGGTGGGGATGAGTGTTCAGACCCCTGGGCTCTCACTTGTGGGGTGCCTCAGGGTTCTGTCCTCTCCCCCATGCTTTTTAATATCTATATGAAGCCGCTGGGAGAGATCATCAGGGGGTTTGGGCTGGGTGTTCATCAGTATGCGGATGATACCCAGCTCTACCTCTTTCAAATCAGAACCAGTGAAGGCGGTGAAGGTCCTGTGTGAGTGTCTGGAGGCGGTTGGAGGATGGATGGCGGCTAACAGATTGAGGTTGAATCCTGACAAGACAGAAGTACTGTTTTTGGGGGACAGGAGGTGGGCAGGTGTGGAGGACTCCCTGGTCCTGAATGGGGTAACTGTGCCCCTGAAGGACCAGGTGCACAGCCTGGGAGTCATTTTGGACTCACAGCTGTCCATGGAGGCGCAGGTTAATTCTGTGTCCAGGGCAGCTGTCTACCAGCTCCATCTGGTACGCAGGCTGAGACCCTACCTGCCCACAGACTGTCTCACCAGAGTGGTACATGCTCTGAAGGGACAGCCGCTAGGGTGAGATTAACACCTGAGGGCGATCTCACTAACTCTGTACCAATAAATAAGGGGGTACGACAAGGGTGCATCCTTGCCCCCTATCTCTTTAACCTCTATATTAGTGACATGAGAACTCCCCTAGCTGAGGCCCAAACCACCATTCATGCACCCAGGCTTGCAGACTATCGCTGTCCCTTATTACTGTACGCTGACGATGCTGTGATCCTCTCATATTCAAGGATCGGTTTGAGGAGGGCTCTTAAGATTTTTGTGTTATATTGCCAAACAAATTTACTTACTATTAACCATTCCAAATCTAAAGTCTTAATTTTTTCCAGGAGTCGTAAACTGTATAGGTGGGAACTCGAGGGGAAGCCAATTGAACAAGTCTACAAATTTCAATATCTAGGAATTTACTTTCAGTATAATATGGGATGGAAAGCGCATATCACATATCTACAAAATAAGGTTAAAGCCCTTATCTATGCTCTATTACGCTTCTTCTTTACTGAGGGGGCTATGCATGTTCCATCTGTCTTAAAAGTTTATAGTGCAAAAGTGGTTGCAACTATGACCTATGCGGTCCCTTTATGGGGCGCCTTTGTAAACCTCATGCCTCTGGTGACATTGCAAAATCTTTTTCTCAGACGCCTTTTGAAATTACCCTCCTGTGTAAGCAACTCTGCCATTCGCTTGGAACTTAAGATCCCCTCCTTAGAGATTCTGATGTGGAGACATGCCTTTAATTATTGGCTGTCCCTTTGGCATAAATTGCCAAATTACCATCTTATTCAGTGCCTTTGGAGAGATGAATTCACCAGCCCATGGGCAACAAAAATCCATTCCAAACTGTTGTCTTATGGAATCTCTCCTTCCGATATACTAAATTTAGATCTAATTACAGCTAAAAAGGTCATCAAACAAAGATTGGAGGAGGTTGATTTGCAACAAAATCTTACCACAGGTGGAGGTACGTGTTCTCCGATAAATATGGGCATTACACCTATGTCCCAGATACCTCGATATCTGTCTTCCTTATCGGTTGCGTCGCACAGATTCGCATTTGTTAGAGCCAGATTTAATGTGTTCCCCTCAAATGTTCTGAGCAATAGATTTTCTAACGGTAAAACCTCTGTTTTATGCGCATGTGATAACAAATCAATAGAATCCCTCTACCATATCTTGTTTAATTGCCCATTATACAGTGTTCCCCGATCAAGGATTCTGAGTTCAATCATTCTGGAAATTGTTGCTAAACCACCTGAATTGCATCTAGCTTATCTACTCCAGGACATAGACTCTTATAGAACATTACAAGTTGCCAGATTCCTGGTTTCAGTTCTTTCATATAAAAGACTTCATGGAATGCTGCATGACTATTAAAAATCTAGTAAACTCTATGCACCATCTTTATCTTCAAGGCCTTAATACGGTACATCTAGAGATTGTAAGCACTGTAATGCGAAGGAGATTATGCGTTGAAATATTTTAGTTGATATTTTAGAATGTAAAATGCTGTTTTATTTATTGATTTGTTTTACCTTGTGGGCTTATAGCCGAATAAAGTATTATCTATCTATCTATCTACAACTAATCCAGAATGTGGCAGCTAGACTGGTGACTGGGAGCGGCGAGACCACATAACACCGGTCTTGAAAGACCTACATTGGCTCCCAGTATGTTTCCGAGCACAATTCAAAGTGTTGGTGCTGACCTTTAAAGCCCTAAACGGCCTCGGTCCAGTATACCTGAAGGAGCATCTCCACCCCCATTGTTCAGCCCAGACACTGAGATCCAACGCCAAGGGCCTTCTGGCGGTTCCCTCACTGCGAGAAGCAAAGCTACAGGGAACCAGGCAGAGGGCCTTCTCGGTAGTGGGCCCGCCCTGTGGAACGCCCTCCCATCAGAGGTCAAGGAGATAAACAACTACCTGACATTCAGAAAATACCTGAAGGCAGCCCTGTTTAGGGAAGTTTTTAATCTGTGATATTTTAATGTATTTTAATATTTGTTGGAAGCCGCCCAGAGTGGCTGGGGAGACCCAGCCAGATGGGCAGGGTACAAATAAATTATTATTATTATTATTATTATAGTTCATTTGATTATTATTGATTATTATAACGTGGAATCTATGCTCTAAGATACACAGAATATACAATGTAAGATATGATATTGGTGAAGTTCCCATTTTCCATTCTGTGTCTATCTTATTCTGTTATCGTGGCTTCCCTCCATCACAGCTAGACTTCCTTTGGTATATTTTAAACTAGTCATTGTGTGTGTTATATATTGGTTACCTGAACCCCCAGCACGATCTTACAGTCTTACAATAATTTCACCACACCTTTATGAACTCAGTCCATATTTATCAAGAAATTGGAATTATGTTTTGTCTTTTTTTTAAAATAAATTTTTATTATTTTTCCAAATATATCAAATTACAGCCAATTCAACATCTAACACAAATTACATCAACCATTGCTCTGCCGAGCTACGACTCCCCTCCCTCTCGTCAGCAGGTTTTCTAGTCCATTCTCATCGCAGTTTTTACCACTTCCATATTAAACTATGTCAAAGGTTTATTCCAATCCTACTAGTGTTTTTAAACTTCCTCGGTTCAATCTTAAATATTCCACAAATTTACTCCAATCTCTTTGAAACCTCGAGTCATCCTGGTTTCTGACCCTGCCGGTCAGTTTTGCAAGTTCAGCATATTCCACCATCTTCGTCTGCCACTCATCAATCGTTGGTAATTCCTGTAATTTCCACTTTTGGGCAAGCAATATTCTTGCTGCAGTTGTCGCATACATGAACAATCTTTTGTCCTTCTTAGCTATTTCTTCTCCCATCAAACCCAACAAAAAGGCCTCAGGCTTTTTTGGAAAAGTATATTTAAACATCTTCTTAAGTTCGTTGTAAATTGATTCCCAAAACGCCTTGACCTTATTACAAGTCCACCACATGTGATAAAAGTCTCCTTCCTCTTGTCTGCATTTCCAACACAATTTATCATGCATTCTATACATTTTTGACAATTTCACTGGAGTCAAATACCATCTATACATCATCTTATAAACATTTTCTTTCAAAGTTACACATGCAGTAAATTTCAAACTCTCATTCCATAATTTTGTCCATGCATCATACTCAATATTGTGCCCAAAGTCCATTGCCCATTTTATCATCACTTCTTTCGTTAACTCATCTTTTGTATACCATTCTAACAACAAATCATACATTTTTGTCAAAAATTTGCTTCTACCTTCTAATAACTCAGTTTGTAATCTAGATTTTTTATCTTCAAAACCAATTTTTCTATCCTCTAAAAACAGATTGTTCACCTGGTGATACTGTAACCATCCTGTAAGAGTATCTTCAATCTGGTGATATGGTTTTAACTTCCAACCTCTTTCTGTTCTCATCAACAAATCCCCATATGTGGATCTTTTACCTTCCATATTGACTTTCTTTAATGTAAGTACATCAATCGGTGAGATCCACCATGGGGTTTTACTCTCTAGAAGTCTTTTATTCCTTTCCCATACTTCAAAGATGGCTCTCCTTATCACATGGTTCAAAAAACCTCTATGCGCCTTTACTTTATCATACCAAAGATAGGAGTGCCATCCAAATCTGTTGTCATATCCTTCTAAGTCTAGCAAATCAGTATTTTGCAATGTTATCCATTCTTTTAGCCAACACAGACAGGACCGCCTCATAATATAACTTCAAATCTGGTAGGGCGAAGCCCCCTCTTTCTTTCTTATCAATCAACAATTTGAATTTTATTCTTGGTTTCTTCCCTTGCCAGATAAATCTTGTCAATATTTTCTGCCATTCTTTGAATTGTCCTGTTCCTTTAATTATTGGAATCGTTTGAAATAAGAATAACATCCTTGGTAAAATATTCATCTTGATTGCAGCTATTCTTCCACTAAAAGATAATTTAAGTCTATTCCAAACTTCTAGATCTCTCTAGATCTCCTTCCAAACTGGTTGGTAGTTATCTTCAAATAAGTTAATATTCTTGGCAGTTAGCCAGATTCCCAGATACTTAACCTTCCTTGTCGCTGCTATGCCAGTTTTTTGTTGTAATTCTTCTATTTTCTGGAATTATGTTTTGTCATATATTCTTCTAAGCCAGGGGTGGCCAACTCCCGAGAGACTGCGATCCGATCTACTCACAGAGTTAAAAACAGGCAGGGATCTACCCCCATTCTGGGGGTTCAGGTCAAACTTGTTGAGCTTTTTTAAGGGAGGAGAACAGCCCCATTTTGGGGGGTTCAGGTCACAATCTGCCTGTTGGGCATGCTTGTTGTAATCAGTTCCATCTTGAGTTTTTGATTCGACTGAGGTCCGATGGCCGCTGTCATTTTATCCGGTTCTATAAATTCACATAATTTGTTTAACCAATCCTCTGTTGAGGGGACAGTGTCCCCTTTCCAATTTGTAGCTATCAACAACCTGCCAGCAACATTGGCATATAAAACCACATTTTTCTTATCATTCAGGATGTCTTTGGTAACAATACTTGTTAGGAACGCTTCTGGCCTTTTCTCAAAGGATGTTTCAAACATCTTTTTTAGCTCTTCATAAATTGTATTCCAGATCCCCCCCCCCATTTTTCGCATCCCCACCATATGGGAAACATTGTTCCTTCTGCTCTGTTGCATCTCCAACTTAAGTTGAATTTTAATTTGTACATTTTAGCAAGTCCGGTTGGGGACATGTCCAACCTGTGCATCATTTTCATTTGGTTCTCCTTAATTGTGTAACAGGCAGTCAATCTAATATCTCTCCTCCACAGCTTTCTCCACTGCTCTGGGATATTCATGCCTTGCGAATGCACATTCTCTCTCTCTCTCTCTCTCTCCTCTCTCTCTCTCCTCCGCCTCTATCGCTGCCAAAATACTTGGGTGGCTGCCCCCTCCCTCCCCCTGCCTCCCTCCCTCCCTCCCTCTCTGGTTTTTTCGGCCCAGCTTGTGGCGAAATGTTCCTCTCTGTATCTTCTCTTGACGCCTCAGCATCAAAGAATGAATCCATTGTAACGGATGAGTCACTTTAATCTCAATTTTATTTTGGGCAGGTGGGGCGGCTGCCAAGGGCCAATTTAAACCGCCAACCCACCCCTTGTACGGCCCGCAGGGCCTGATAACAAGAAAGGAAATCGGCTGCCAGCTGGGGTACACGCGAAAGAAGGATGGGGTCAGAAAGGATGTGGGGCCAGATTAACAGAGACAATTAGGGGACAACCTAGACAATAATTTCAAAAAGAATGGGGAAAATGCAGATAATACTTTACCAAGCAGTGCCCCAAAATATACACCTGGATTTGTTTTGATTAATTTCTACAGGAGACTTTGTGGTTTTTTAAGTCATAATTAGGAAAAATGGTAATAAAGGTAAAGGTAAAGGGACCCCTGACCATTAAGTCCAGTTGCGGACAACTCTGGGGTTGCAGTGCTCATCTCACTTTATTGGCCGAGGGAGCCGGCGTACAGCTTCCAGGTCATGTGGCCAGCATGACTAAGCCACTTCTGGCGAACCACAGCAGCACACGGAAACACTGTTTACCTTCCCGCCAGGCAGGTACCTATTTATCTACTTGCACTTTGACGTGCTTTCAAACTGCTAGGTTGGCAGGAGCTGGGACCGTTGCAGGGATTCGAACTGCCGACCTTCTGATTGGCAAGTCCTAGGCTCTGTGGTATAGACCACAGCACCACGTGTCATAATCACATATAAAAGAAACAGTACACAAGAAGTAAATAAGGAGGCCATTTACAGGATAAAGGAAGTCTTTTATTTTTATGTTATGTTTTCTTTGTGTAAGGGGATAGGAGTTTAATTTTGATAATTAAATTGTCAATGGTGGTGGGTTTGTTTGTATGTATGAGTTGTTTGTGGACTATGTTGTAAATAAAGTATTTTTTTTAAAAAAAAAAGAAAGAAAGAAAAGAAAAGAAAGGACGTGGGGCTTCTTTCTGCCAGCCGGGATAGCGACACAAAACAAAGATGGGGGTCAGAAAGGACGTGGGGCTGAATTATTTCTTTTTATTTTTCACATTTTTTCACATTGTGTATTCTTGTACAGGTTTAATATTTTAAAGAACAAGAATTCCACATTTTCAATACCAGGACAGTAGCATTTGGATCCATAATATTTCTTTTAAAAAAAAATCTAGCAGATAAAGTGAAATGAGAGTGCAGAAGCCAAATATTTAAATGGCTGGGGGAAAGATCCTTGTACGTATCAAAGCAGTCTTCTCAATTCTGCCTCATTACTGTTACAGGAATTTCCCTGAACCAACCACCCAGTTCCACAAGCATGACACTCACACACACACTTGAGTGAAAATATTTCTTTCTCTATAGTGTTTCTGTTATAAATTCCTATAAATTCAACCTTATGTCGGATCCATGCTGTTCCACCTTTTTTTTCCACCATGGAAGAAGGACTATCAAAGGGGGGAGATTTGGTGTGCACACAAGGCAGCCATAATCCCTGTTATGTACTGAGTTGAATAGGATCCAGAATGCAGCAGTCTGATTGGTCTGCAAGAGCCACCCAATCCAGCTCCAGGTGGAAGTGAATCCGCAACCCGATTGGCATACAGGAGTATCCCGGAATTAGCCAATCACGTGGGGCCCATTGTGTAAATAGTGTATATAAAGCAGACGTTTTGGGGAAACTGCATTCCTCGCTACAATGAGCTGAATAAAGAGCATGAAATCCACACTTGACTCCGAGTATATTTCACTGGCGGGAGGTGATCCCGCTTGAGCTGACCGACACACGCAGCACCGCAGCACCGCCGCCTGCCGCATCGCTGCCTCGCACCGTGTATCCAGGCTTCAGCTCCGGGACACAAGGAACACAGAATGGCAACCAACAGCAGCTTTTCACCATTCAACCCAGCATCAGGAGACTGGGAAGGGTACGCCTCCCATTTCACCTTCATCCTAGAAGCTAAAGGGGTCACCAATGACGCCAAGAAGAGGGCAATATTCTTCAGCGTCTGCGGAGAGGAGGTGTTCGAAATCGCCTGGGCTCTCCTTGCACCTGAAGACGTCGCTACCGTTCCCTACCAAACAATAATGGAATGGCTGAAGGGGCACTTTTGCCGCAGCCCTCGGTGGTGGCTCGTCGAAATGCCTTCTACGCAAAGCGGCAAGCCCCTGGAGAAACCATAACTGGGTTTGTGACCTCCCTCCGCCAAGCCGCTTGGTTCTGCAACTTCTCAGAGTTGGAGCACATGCTTCGTGACCGCCTCGCCGGTGGCCTGAGGGACGAGAAGCTGCAACGACACCTCTACACCAAGAAGGACTTAACGTTCCAGGTCGCTCTGGAGGAGGCCTTGTCAACAGAAGCTGCCGAGAGGTCGACGCAAGAGGCACGGCCGAGCCTGCCGTCCCAACCAAGGGTCCACCACGAGGACCTCACCAACAACTCAGGATCCAACAGGGAGGAGGTGCACAGAGTACAGCGGTGCACTCAAGCAGTGCACACACCACAGCTGCCTCTACCAGAAGGAGGGAACTGCGCAAGCTGTGGGGAGAGTCATGAGAGGAGGACCTGCCGTTTCTGCAATGCAGAGTGCAGGCAGTGCAGAAAATCAGGTCACATCGCCCGGGTGTGTCAGGCTTGGCCCACCCAACAACAGGCATCAGATGACTGACCCAAGAGCCCCAGGTCCCGGGGCCCAACACACCAAGGCAACTCGACGGAGATCACGGACTGCCAGGTATACCAGTTGCCCCACCCCAACATAGAGAAAATTTATGTAGAGGTACAGATAGAGGGGGCCCCGTGCCGCATGGAGCTTGACACGGGTTCAACCCTATCCATAATCTCGGCACGGACCTTAAGGAAACTGTGCCCTAGTGGGGGTCCCAAACTCAGGCCGGCCCCATTCACCCTCCGGGACTTCCAGAAACGTAAGGTCCCCACAATGGGGGTGGGGACCTTCAGGGTGCAATATCAAGGGCGGACGCGGCAACTGGACTTGCTCGTGGTCAAGGGCTCCTACGTTAGCTTACTGGGATTGGCATGGTTTGGACCACTGGGGCTAGCTGTCACCAGGGTGAACCGCACTAGCTTACAAGTGGACGTGGACGCCATATGCAAGGAGTTTCCAGGGGTTTTCGATGGGAAATTGGGACAGTATACGCCCCCCCCATTGCCCTACAGCTAGTGTTATGAAAACTTCCCGCGGGGGCAAGTTGAGAGACTGACCCCCAAGGCGGACGAAGCTTCCGTGCCCTCTGGCTTCTGGAGTCCAGGGGCACAAGGGTAATATGCGATTGTTTCCCAGCTTGAAAAACAACACGCACAAGCCAGTAAGGCTAAAACCTACTTTATTGTAGATAAAGTGCAGAATATATATATCTGCGTAGCAGCTCATAATTCAGAGCTGTCTGTAAAAGCGTCTGCATCTCCTGATGCAGAACTGAAAGTAAAGAATACAACAGTAAATTACAATGACATCACATGTGTGGGGGCTGGCATGGCCAGTGTGTTTCCCACAGGGTGAAATATGACTCTTAGTCAGCAAAAAATCTGAACCTGTTTAGGGACAATTATGAAAAAGTATGGGCAGAGATAAAGAGAGAAATGGAAACATGGTCAAGATTGAAACTTTCTTTGATGGGAAGGATAGCCGCAGTAAAGATGAATGTGTTACCAAAGATGTTATTTCTCTTTCAAGTGATTCCTATCATTGATAAACTAGAATGTTTTAAGAGATGGCAAAAGGATTTGACAAAATTTATCTGGCAGGGGAAGAAACCTAGAATTAAATTTAAGATTTTAACGGACTCTAAGGAGAGAGGAGGTTTCGCCCTGCCAGATTTAAGAATTTATTTTGAAGCAGCGGCCTTTTGCTGGTTGAAGGACTGGTTTAAGTTAGAGAACACTGATGTATTAGACTTGGAAGGTTTTGATAATATATTTGGATGGCATGCATATCTTTGGTACGATAAGGTGAAAGCCCATAAAATGTTCAAGAACCATATAGTTAGAAAAGCCCTTTATCAGGTTTGGATACGAAACAAAGACTTATTAGAGACAAAAACTCCTAGATGGATATCGCCGGTAGAGGCCAAGGCGTACAAGAGACCTAATATGTCTGCGAGATGGCCAAAGTATGTGGATATACTGCAGCAAGAAGGAGAGACTTTTAAGTTGAAAAGCTATGATCAAATGAAAGAGGAGGTCTTTCAAATGAAAGAAGCATATGTGAAGGCAGATAGGCTTTCAGCCCAATTCTGTTCAGACAGCTTTGCACTTAGCAATTGCGCCTGCATACCCTCACGTAATTCTGTGTTAATTTTAACACACAAATCATTGTTCCATGATGATTGGCTTACAGCAACTTTGTGCCGAATGCAATGTTGACTTAGGAAGTCCTGGAACTCCTGTGAATCAAACACTGGTAATTGATTAGTATACAAACATTCAATTTTGCCATCATGCATGAAATCTATCTTAGCACAAAATTCAGTGAACCTGGCCAAGACTTGCTGCGGACTTTTCATAGTGTAAATCCAAGTGAATTTAGAAAAATGATCAGACAGCAATAAATAACAGTTAGCTCCGCCTCTAGATTGTTGCGAAAGCCCTATTACATCAGCAGAAACCTGCTGGAAACATCTTGTGACCTTTTCTCTGCGTGGCTGTTTGGTAGTCTCCTTGGACTTAGCAGCACCTGCAAGAGAATAAGAATCAACAACATCAAAACAACAGTCAGTAGAATCAAAAGACAGTAAGAATAGTCCATCTTTGTTCTTCTGAGCTGTAAGGATAACTTGTCCATCCTTAGAAATTGTGCACAGTCCTTTGCGTAGTCTGAGCTCGCAGTCCTTCTCGGTAAGCTGCGGTACACTGAGAGGTTGTAGGCAATTTCTGGCACATATAAGACATTGCTTATAGTCAGCTGGAGACTCTGAAGAAAAACAGTTCCAACTCCAGTCGATTTCAGGTGTGTTCCACTCACCTGCGACACGGTGGATTCCAGCTTCTTAAAAGTCTTAAACAAACGTTTGTTTGATGTCATGTGGTGAGACGCTGCAGAGTCAATAACCCAGGCTAAGTCTGTATGCTGCTCCTGCACGCCTTGTGTAAGCAATGCAACTGTGCGCCCTTTGGAGACTTTGGCTTGCGCCTTGCCTGTAGATCCACCTGCTTGTTGGTTAGATCCTTTCTTGGGCCTTCTGCAGGTCTGGAAACTGTGCCCTCTCAGACCACAGTTTGTGCAGCGTATGACTTTAAGAGCTTGCACATGCTCTGTTGAAACACTAGGTGGGGTTGATGACGCTTCACTCCCCCTTCCATTAGCCTCATTTTGAGCAGCACAACGATCTTGCTCATTTAGCAAAGTTGAGAAGACTCTGGCCACGGTTAAGTTTTGAGCATCCAGGGCACCTAGCTGCGATGCAATAGCGCTATAACCGGCATGGAGGCTATTCAAAACCATGAAACAAAACACGTCTTCGTTCAATTGCACGTTGCGTTGTGCAAGTTCACTTCGCAATTCTTTCATGTGGTTAAGATGCGAACGCAAATTGTCTCCCTCCTTTAGCCTAAGGTTGGTGAGACGTTGGAAATGCAGCATGGAACTCCCTGCCGCAATCCTTAAATGTTCATTTTGCAAAACATTCCAAAAGTCATTAGCGTGATCCAAATCCCTCACGTGAATTAACTGAGATTGGTCAAGATGCAAAACAATGGTTGCTTTCGCCTGATTATCCCTGTTTAGCCATCGACCACCAGGGAGCAGTGGAGGGGCATTAGTCACTACATCAAGCAAATTTTGCCTTGTTAGCACAGCCTCCATCTTAATTCGGCATGTCTGATAATTTTCGTCTGTTAGCAATGGACAGAGTGAGCTGCTGCTGCTTTTCTGATCCTTTGCCATTATGAAAAAAAACAGGCGTTTTTACTCTCTGACTTCAGAAAGCAATTAAGAGGTTTATTGCCTCGTAAATCAGTCCAGTTACTTACAGTCCAATTAACGCGTCTTCTTCTCAGCGGGATGATACGGCCCTTCAGCACGAAAACTCCCCCGGAATGAAGAACGCAGTTTAAGGCTGCTTTCTTTGCCGGCAGATAAACATCAGGCAGAAGTCAATCAGAGGTCCGATGTTCGGAAACCAGCCAAACTCTGCTACCAATGTTATGAAAACTTCCCGCGGGGGCAAGTTGAGAGACTGACCCCCAAGGCGGACGAAGCTTCCGTGCCCTCTGGCTTCTGGAGTCCAGGGGCACAAGGGTAATATGCGATTGTTTCCCAGCTTGAAAAACAACACGCACAGCCAGTAAGGCTAAAACCTACTTTATTGTAGATAAAGTGCAGAATATATATATCTGCGTAGCAGCTCATAATTCAGAGCTGTCTGTAAAAGCGTCTGCATCTCCTGATGCAGAACTGAAAGTAAAGAATACAACAGTAAATTACAATGACATCACATGTGTGGGGGCTGGTATGGCCAGTGTGTTTCCCACAGGGTGAAACATGACTCTTGGTCATGCTGACCTCGCTGCTTCAGCGTCTTCGCAGCTTGGCTTGTACTGATATCACAACAGCTTGACCCCGCAGTACGACCTGTCAGGCTCAAGGCCCGCCGGGTCCCGTTCGCCCTGAAACCCCGTATAGATGAGGAATTGGACCGGCTCGTGGAGCAAGGAGTGCTGGAGCCTGTGCCTAATGCCACCTGGGAAACCCCGATCGTCACACCCGTCAAGCCTAATGGTTCGGTCCGCATCTGCGCAGACTACAAATGTACCATAACAAGGCCCTCACGGCCCACGCATACCCAGTGCCATTGGTCAGCCATGTCCTTGCCACCCTGGCTTGGTCAATTTTTTTTTGGCAAGCTGGACTTGGCCCAAGCCTATCAACAGCTGCCAGTGGATGAGGCCACAGCAGAGGCACAGACGATTGTGACGCACAGGGGAGCGTTCAAGGTAAAGCGGCTGCAATTCGGTGTCAGCGTGGCACCAGGCATATTCCAGAATCTAATGGACTCTCTCTTAAAGGGATTCCTGGCGTCACCCCCTTCTTCGATGATGTGTTGATTGCCGGGCCCACAGCAGAGGAGTTTGAGGACCGCCTTCGCACCGTTCTGCACCGTTTCCAGACGGCGGGTCTCAAGGTGAAGCGGGAAAAGTGTCTACTAGGAGTGCCTCAGGTGGACTTTCTGGGATTTATGGTGGATGCAGAAGGGGTCCACCCGACTGGGGACAAGGTACGGGCCATTTGTGATGCCCCAGCGCCCAAGGGCAAGACTGAACTTCAGGCCTTCTTGGGACTATTGAACTTTTACCATGCCTTCCTCTCCCATAAGTCGGTGGCAGCGGAGCCCCTACACAGAGTCCTGGACAAGCAGGTCCCTTGGGTGTGGGGCCAGCACCAGGAGGCCGCATTCCAGGCAGTCAAGAACGAACGAACGAATTTATTTTTACAGTCACAGACCAACTCACTAAATCAACAATACAAAAGTAAGACATTAAAATTTGCACAACAAATACCATACACGTATATACACGTATACAGCAGCATTTAAAATATATAGATTAGAATCGGGGCATTTAAAATATTGCCTAAAAATTGCCATTTAGGGTTCTGTTCATAGCGATAACACCGCTTGTTCTCTGAGCTTTATGGCTGCTACACAGTATTTCGCTACTTTCAGGGTAATCTCAGGGTCCCTGTCTTCTACAAGGCATTTAAGGCATAGGAATTCATTTAAAGGATTTTGTATGACTGGGGAAATAAAAACACGGCGTATGTCATTGTAAAAGCGGCAACGTAATAAAACATGAGTAACAGATTCTACCTCCGGCAGGCCACAGGGGCAGAGTCGTTCCGCATATGGTTTACCTGCAAATCTTCCCTGCAGTAAGGCAGATGGTAATACATTAAATCTAGCAAGGGTAAACGCCCGTCTATATTTGGGTATTTGTAATTTTGTCAAATACTTTGCTGGAGAAAATCCTCTCCCATTGTCCCTTATAGCTAGATGTTTGTTCATCTCACTCGTATGACGTTGGAGTTCCATATCCCAGACTCGTTGGCGAATGGTTGCTCTTGCTTTCTCGTATCCTGTAGCCAACAAGACCTGAGGCGAGAATCCCAAGTCTCTTAGCTTTCCATACAGAGTGACTTTCCATTTGGATTGGAAAGCGTCCAAAAGGGTTAAGGGTGCCAATCCAACAGGAAAGAAAATAAGTTTCAGTCTCCAGGCCAACTGCCATTTCTTGCTTGTTTAGATCTTAGTCTAAAGGCTCTGTCTATGCATATTGAGACGTCTTCTTCTTTTAAATGCATCCATTCTGCTATTCCTTTGATTAACGTGATTTCTACGTTTTCGTCCTGGTACTCCTTAAGACCCCTGACTCTCAAGGTCAGATCATTCTGCCTTAACTCTTGCATTGCCAGAGAATCCCAGATAGCTTCCTGGGTCTCCCTGATTTTCATCATCTCCTCCTTTGTGCTTTCATAGTTTTTCTTATAGTCCTTACAGTCCTCCACATGTTTTTTCAAAGTTTCTTCCTGCTTGTTTAATCTAGATGTCATAATTTGGGATTCCTTCTCCATTTCCTTATTCTTCCCAGATAGTTCTGTAAATTGCTTGTTCAGGTCTACTATTGCTTTAGAATTCTGCTCTATCATTTTTAAATTCTGTTCAATCCTATTCCCCATTTTGTCCATTTTATCATTTAAAGAGTCCATTTTCTCATTTATCTCTGTTTTCATTCCTAAAATCAATTCTCTAATGTCCATAGACTCTATTTCCACATTTGAGGTTCGTCTATTAGAGCCTGCTGATGTTCCATTAGCTTGACCTTTAAATTTTCTATTTTCCATTGTGGCTATCTTCTTAACTAAAGCTATGTTTTTCCACAAAAAAAATAAAAAAGAAAAATTTATTATTATTTTTTGAGACAGATCTGCTTACTTAAATAAGGGGGGGGGGGGAAGGGTTGATCTTCACTTAGCCAGACATTATGATTTTACTGCCTTCTCTTTACAATAGATTCACTCCTGGGAAGGTGCTTTATGTTTAAGGCAAAGTCTCAGTTCTTGCTTTTCACAAATGTTCCACTGGGTGTCGCTAGGTGCTTTATGTTTAAGGCAAAGTCTCAGTTCTTGCTTTTCACAAATATTCCACTGGGTGTTGCCTAGGTGCTTTGTGTTTAAGGCAAAGACTCAGTTCTTGCTTTTCACAAATATTCCACTGGGTGTTGCCTAGGTGCTTTGTGTTTAAGGCAAAGACTCAGTTCTTGCTTTTCACAAATATTCCACTGGGTGTTGCCTAAGTGCTTTATATTTAAGGCCAAGACTCAGTTCTTGCTTTCCACAAATATTCCACTAGGTGTTGCCTAGGTGCTTTATGTTTAAGACAAAGACTCAGTTCTTGCTTTTCACCAATATTCCACTGGGTGCTTTATGTTTAAGGCAAAAACTCAGTTCTTGCTTTTCCCAAATATTCCACTGGGTGTCGCCTAGGTGTTTTATGTTTAAGGCAAAGACTCAGTTCTTGCTTTTCACAAGTATTCCACTGGGTGCTTTATGTTTAAGGCAAAGACTCAGTTCTTGCTTTTCCCAAATATTCCACTGGGTGCTTCATGTTTAAGGCAAAGACTCAGTTCTTGCTTTCCACAAATATTCCACTAGGTGTTGCCTAGGTGCTTTATGTTTAAGACAAAGACTCAGTTCTTGCTTTTCACAAATATTCCACTGGGTGCTTTATGTTTAAGGCAAAGACTCAGCTCTTGCTTTTCACAAATGTTCCACTGGGTGTCGCTAGATGCTTTTAGTCCTTTTAGTCCTCCCCTCTTAATTCCCTTTTAATCTTTTCCTTGGCTTTCGTTTCCTGCTTCTTGTTCCTCTGCCCTTCCACTCTGCCGTGATTCAGCAACCCACCGACGCCATTGTCCTTCATCCACCCTTCTAGCTCCTTTTTCTAACAGACCTTCACCTCTTCCACGTATTTTCTCTGTTCTTATAGTAATTTCTTATGCTAAACTCTTCTTTTATTAAGTTGGGACCCCCCTTCCTTTTCCCCTTTACTCACTCAGTCCCCAAACGCTCCTTTCAGGACTCTCCAACGCTCTTTGCCCTGTCCTTTCCCTGCAAATACAAATGCAGGTACCTCCAGACCGGGCTTGGTTTCTTTATATCCACTGAGTGAGTTCTTTATATCTGCTCCACTCAGTATTTTGTAGCCACACCGACTTTAAATCCACACCGTCCTCTCTACTCTCGAAGCGTTTCTCACCTCGTCCTTTCCCCTCTTTGTGGGTACTTCCAGACCAGGTGCAATACAAGAGAAGGGGGGGGTCCGTCCTTTTCTTGAAGCTTTCCTTGGAGCCGTGAGTATTTTTGTCAGTTTTCTGTATCGCTTTATAGCAGCCGCTAGTTCTCCGAGATTATCAGCAAGCTCCTTTTGTCCACCAAATATCTCCGATACCTTCAAAAATTTAAAATTAATAGCCAAAGCTCCGGTAAGAATAAAAAGAAACTATTTAAGTACGTAGTTAGCTCCGCTCTAGGTTATCTTGCTATGTAGAGTTATCGGTCGCTTTTCTGTGACTTGTCTTGAGGCATCCCATAGTGGGGTCGATTTTATAAAGCGCCAGGGCTCTTTTCCCTACACATTATGTCTTCTGAGGTATCTCACAGCCCCCTTTTTTTTGCGCCGCTGTCTTCAGAGCTTAGAAAATTTCCTTCTTAAGCTTAGGGTTCTCGTTGCCTTCGATACCCTTTTCCCCTTCCACTATGGTTGAACCGACTTGAGATCACCACTCTATCGGTTCACGACTCGGCACCAGCACCGACCAATCCGGAAGCCGCCCTTCAGCTCTCTATATTGGACAAACAGGCCAAACCCTACGCCAAAGGATAAATGGACATAAATCTGATATCAGGAATCACAAGACAGAGAAACCAGTAGGAGAACACTTCAATCTCCCAGGACATTCTATACAAGATCTCAAAGTAGCTGTCTTAATACAAAGGAATTTCAGAAATAGACTGGAAAGAGAAGTGGCTGAATTGCAACTAATCACCAAACTTAAAACCATGGAGAAACCTGGTCTGAACAAAGACATTGGATTCTTATCTCATTATACATAACAAAGCTATCTTTAGCCATCTCACCCCTTGCCTTTCCCTGCAAGACTAATTACAGCCGTTAAGAGTCGTCAACAGGTTTTCCACACCTATCAGCTGATCACCCATTCCCACCACCCTTCTGAGTAATACCCCTCCCCACTCCCTCACTATATTTAAGGATCTGGTGACTTCTGTTTCAGTGTATCTGAAGAAGTGTGCATGCACACGAAAGCTCATACCAAAAACAAACACAGTTGGTCTCTAAGGTGCTACTGAAAAGAATTTTCTATTTTGTTTCGTCTCTAGCCTGTGGAACTCCCACACACTTGAGCATCTCAGGGTTTCCAGAGCTGGCATGCCAAGAGGGCCTCAACACCCCCATCCCCATCCTAAGCAAGGCAGAGAGGTTAAAAACAATGCAAAAAAGAGCTTTTAAGCTCTCTGCTTTGCTTGCTTTTAACTTTGCAGGATTTCATCCAGGAGTCTTCAACCATGTATGTTGTGTTTGCTTATTGAAAATTTTAAAAACAAAGTTTGTAAAAATGGCTCAAATCCTGCAAGTTAAATGCTTGTAACATTGTATTTGAGTCTTTGGTATGAGGCAAGCTGAAGTGTTATCTATGATAGATGTAGGATAGATAGATAATACTTTATTTGGCTATAAGCCCACAAGGTAAAACAAATCATTAAATAAAAACAGCATTTTACATTCTAAAATATCAACTAAAATATTTCAACGCATAATCTCCTTCGCATTACTTACAATCTCTAGATCACGGGTGTCAGACACAAGGCCCGCGGGCCGAATCCGGCCCGCCAGACCTCGTCATGTGGCCCGTGCGCGCCTCCCTCCCTCCCGGCGCCCGCCCGCACCGGGGAGGGAGGGCGCGCGTGCTCACTGCACGCACGCAAACACACACACAGGCCAACCTCCTTCCCCTTCCCCCTGATCACGTGCCCCACTGCTGCCGGGACGGTCACCAGCACCACCCCCTCCCTGGAGGGGGCGCTGGCCAGCCCGCCCCCCGCCGCCGCTGCCCGGTGCCGCTCCGCCAGCGGCAGAGTGGCGGGGGAGGGGGAGCAGCCCGAAATCGGGCTTCTCCGCTCCGCCCCCTCCACCAGCGGCAGAGTGCTTGACAGGGAAAGAGAGCCCCGCCCAGGGGCGTAGCGAGGGGGAGCGGTCTGCCCCGAGTACCGCCCTGGGGGGGTTGGTGACACTCCGGGGCCCGCCCCCACGATTGGCGACTCTGAGCCCCAGCCGATCCCAAAACCTTGCTTGGCGCGTGGGGTGGCTGGCTTGTGCTTGCTCGCGCTCTCTCTCTTGGCCAGCTCCTGCTTTCCTTTATTTTTTTATTTTCCGTTATTTTCGGCGCTGGGGTGGGCGCCCTGGGCGGAGCCGTGGAGGGGAGGTGAGGGGAGGTGAGGGGTGGGCCAGGCCAGTGAGGAGGGGCACCACGTCCAGCCTTCTGAGGCTCCGCCCAGCAGCAGGAAGGGAGAGCGGAGAGGCTGAGCAGGCACCGGCTGAGCGAGCAACCCGCATCGGCGGTGGCTGCTGCCTGTCGGGAGAGACTTTTTTCCTCCGGAGGAGAGGTCTCTGTGCTGCCGGGGCGTGGACATGACTCTACGACGATGCCTCCTTCCCCCCTCCCCACTCTCGTTCGCTCTCCTCCTTTCCTTCTTTCTTCCTTTGTCTCTTTGGCTGCTTCCCTTCCTTTCAACCATGCCACACAAAAGAAAAAGCCAGGAGGAGGGTTGGAAGGAAAATATGCAAGGCTGGGAGAATTTGCGCTGTCTCTCTCTCTCTCTAGCTCCCTGTCTCTTTTTCTCTCCCCCCCCACCCCCTTCTCTCTTTACTGCTGCTGGGTGGGAGTGGGGGCGAAGGAAACGAAGACAAACCAGACCATTGACTGTTTCTCCCTCCCTCCCTCTCTCTCTCTTTGCTGCTGCTGCTCAGCTGCGATTTCCCTCCCTGCTCGCTGCCTCCTCCTTTTCTCTCGTTTTGCTGCTTTGCTTTTGCTCACAGAAAGGGGGAGGGAAGAAAAAAAAAGCTGGCTGAGGCTATCCTCAGCTCGAGCTCCTTTAAGAGCTGCTGTCGCTGCCTTGGCTGACTCCGAAGCTCTCTGATTACATTCGCTTGTCAGCGGCAGGAGCAGCATCCAGAATACCAGGGAGAGACCTGCAAAGCACCCTGGGGTGTGTAGTTCTTTCCACTAGAAAGGGGAGGGTGAGGGAGGGAAGGTGGTGGTAGCAACAGCAGCAGCAGCAGACGACGACTTTAAAGGGGAAGAAGCAGCGCCTGCACGGAGGTCTGCTGGCGCACGCGCAGTCCGTCCTGACGTGCGTCGTGACGTCAGGACGCGTGACGCTGCGGAGGGATGCCCCGCCCCCAGGGGTGCCGGGAAGTTATCTTGCCTAGGGCGTGAAAAACCCTAGCACCGGCCCTGCACACACACACACACAGCCGCGCAGCTGGCCTCTCTTGTTCCGTCCGCAGCCGGCACAGGCGCTTCCCCTCCGGGAGCCTCGCGGAGAAAGAGGCGCCGCGGCGGGGAGGAAGAGAGAAGTAGCAGCCGGCGCCGATCTCCTCCTCCTGTTTCGCCACCGGCGGAGGATCCTTCTCCTTCCTGCTCCTCTTTCCTGCCGCCACCGCCACCGCCTGGAGGTAGCTTTTCTCCTTGGCGTTGCCGGCCGGCTCTCCTCCCTTTCCCCGCGCCCTTGCGCCGCTCCCTCGGGGGGCCATGGGGCTCCTGTCGCAGGGCTCCCCGCTGAGCTGGGAGAAGACACAGCGCCACGCGGAGCACGTGCGCAAACACGGCATCCTCCAGTTCCTGCACATCTACCGGGTGGTGGGCGAGAGGCACAAGGATGTGCTCAAGTGGGGCGACGAGGTGAGTGAGGGCCGGGGAGATGGAGCTGAAGACCGGATGGATCCAAGAAGCTGCCTTCCTTCCTTTCCTTTCCTCTCCTTCCTTCTTTCTTTTTTTCTCTCTCTTCTTTCTTTCGTCCACCCACCATGGCGCGCTTTTGCTGCTGCTGCTGCTTCAACTTCAACACAACAACCTTGGGAGGTAGACCGCTGGCGGCCCTGCCCTCGCCCAACACCACTGCACGGTGCACATGTTCATAGCTGTCAACTTTTCCCTTTTCTTGCGAGGAATCCTATTCGGAATAAGGGAATTTCCCTTTAAAAAAGGGAAAAGTTGACAGCTATGTATGTTGCATGGGGAGCGAGTTTACTGGGCGTCGACGGGGTTTGCCCTGAGGAAAAAGTTTGGGGTTGTTATGGTTGTTATTGTTATTTGTTAAATTTGTTTGCTGCCCTTGGATCTCAGGATAGTTCACGACATGAAAAAGCACAACATACATAATAAAGCAAACCAATAAGACACACACACACGTGGGTTCCCTTGCACCCCCAATTCTGCTGGTTCACACTCAACCGAGACCATTTTTTGCAGTGTGAAACCTGTGTCACCTTGGAAAGCCACAAGCACATCCGATTTAAAGCTTGTGTCTCACATTCGGTTTCAGAAGTGGTTTAAAAGGCTTGTATAGCATCACTTATGAAAATGCCCTTCAGCTTCCCTCCTGCATGTAACAGATTGCTTTGTGCCTGGGTCTTCTCACATGGTGACTATTCAGTAGGCATGGTGCTTGTTTACTAATTAATGGGTTTGTGTATGCTAGTCCTATCAGAAGGGCCATGATTTACACCAGTGCCACCGTGCTCTCCTTTCACCCCGAGTTAAAATGATTGAAGTAGTGCACGGAGTGGACACATAGTCCTACAGATAAAACCGGCCCTTTGAGGGTGACCAAACTGCTGATGCGGCCCCCAATGAATTTGAGTTTGACACCCCTGCTCTAGATGTACCGTATTATGGCCTTAAAGATAAAGATGGAGCATAGAGTTTACTAGATTTTTAATAGTCATGAGCATTCCATGAAGTCTTTTATATGAAAGAACTGAAATCAGGAATCTGGCAACCTGTAATGTTCTATAAGAGTCAATGTCCTGGAGTAGATAAGCTAGATGCAATTCAGGTGGTTTAGCAACAATTTCCAGAATGATTGAACTCAGAATCCTTGATCGGGGAACACTGTATAAAGGGCAATTAAACAAGATATGGTAAAGGGATTCTATTGATTTGTTATCACATGCGCATAAAACAGAGGTTTTACCGTTAGAAAATCTATTGCTCAGAACATTTGAGGGGAACACATTAAATCTGGCTCTAACAAATGCGAATCTGTGCGACGCAACCGATAAGGTAGACAGATATCGAGGTATCTGGGGCATAGATGTAATGCCCAGATTTATCGGAGAACACGTACCTCCACCTGTAGTAAGATTTTGTTGCAAATCAACCTCCTCCAATCTTTGTTTGATGACCTTTTTAGCTGCAATTAGATCTAAATTTAGTATATCGGAAGGAGAGATTCCATAAGACAACAGTTTGGAATGGATTTTTGTTGCCCATGGGCTGGTGAATTCATCTCTCCAAAGGCACTGAATAAGATGGTAATTTGGCAATTTATGCCAAAGGGACAGCCAATAATTAAAGGCATGTCTCCACATCAGAATCTCTAAGGAGGGGATCTTAAGTTCTAAGCGAATGGCAGAGTTGCTTACACAGGAGGGTAATTTCAAAAGGCGTCTGAGAAAAAGATTTTGCAATGTCACCAGAGGCATGAGGTTTACAAAGGCGCCCCATAAAGGGACCACATAGGCCATAGTTGCAACCACTTTTGCACTATAAACTTTTGGAAATCGAAAAACATCTGATAATACTTTTTAAATACATTCCACAACTCCTCCTTGATCTCAGGAGAAGATAAATCGACGTGACTTCCGTACTCAAGAAGAAAGGAATCTTTTTCCGTTGGGAATTTCCACAAGGCCTCTGTTTCAAGTTTAGAGATCGGAAGGTGAGAATAAGATCGGTTGAGGACAAACAAAAATTCCTGGACAAGTATCCAGAGGATTTTGACGAGAGGAAGCAACAGGAACAACAGTTGGCAAGACTGGGAATAACACCATCTGGAGCATCACCCAAGACTGGACAAGACGAAGAGGACCTGCTGGGAGCTACAGCACCGATACCAATAGAAGACTAAAGATGGCGTTGAAACTTTTGACATGGAATGTGAGAGGTTTAAACTTGAAGGCCAAGAGGAACCAGGTGAACCACATATTGATTAAACAGAATTTGGACGTAATTTGCCTACAGGAGACACACGTAATAAGAACACATAGAAGAGTGTTGCAAAACAAAAGATTAGGACAAGAATTTATTTCGTCAGACAGAGTCAAAAAGAGAGGATTGGTGATATATGCTAAGGAGAAGTACAACCCAAAAATACTTTTTAAAGACAATGAAGGAAGATATGTTGCAATAGAAATAAATGTGCAAGGAGAAAAACTTTTAATACTGGGAATTTACGCACCAAATGATGCAAAAGTGGATTTTTACAAAAAAATCCATGACACCTTATTGGACTATATGGATTACAAAATAGTCTGCATGGGAGATTTGAATGGAGTTGTCTCCACATTAATGGATAGGTCACAAAGGACTAAGTTTTCCAATGAAGGAAGATTGCCTAAGACATTTTTTGATATGGTGGATAATTTGGACTTAATAGATTCATGGAGGCAGCAAAATCCTCTGGAAAGGGAGTCAACTTTCTTTTCAGAGGCAAGTTTGGCGTGGAGCAGACTGGATTATATATGGATTACAAAAGATTTGACACCAAGAATTGCTAAAGTACAGATTGAGCCAAAGACTTGTTCAGATCACAATGCGGTACAATTGGAATTGAGATTGACTCCTCAAGGTTCGTTTAGATGGAGGATGAATGACATGCTATTAAGAAATGAGAAAATTATCGAGAAGGCCCAAAAAACCCTGAAAGACTATTTTGAAATTAATTTAAACACAACAATGGAAAAAAGGGTGATTTGGGATGCAGGAAAAGCTGTAATGAGAGGCTTCTTGATTCCACAAAATGCAATCAGAAGGAAAGAGCAAAATGTAAAAAAAGAAGAAATTCTGACAAAAATCAAAGAAAAGGAGAAAAAATTGAGGTGCAAGCCAAAGGATCAACAGATACAAAAAGAAATAAAAGTATTACAGACACAGTTTTCAAATCTGATTAACAAGGAAATGGAATGGAAAATAAAAATAATGAAACAAAAGACTTTTGTTTTTTTTTTTTATAAGATTTTATTATTTTCCATTAAAACAAAAAGAAAACACAACATACACATAAACATAAACACCATAAAAACACAATACATAAGCACAATAAAAACAATAACAATATAAAAAGCATAAAGAAAAACATATACAAACCTTAACCAACACCTATATTTGTAATTTTCTTGTTCTTATCTTCTGTATATAGGGGACTTCCCCTGTTCCCTCCACTGTCTTCAAAATCATATATATGTTATAGGTAGCTTTATATCTTTTTCCATTATCATATACCATATTTCTTAATACACTTAACTTTACTTCATCAATTATAAATCATAGTTTAAATCCAAAATCTTAAAATATTCTTTAACAATTAGATCATTCGCACAAAAAAGAAATTTCTTCTAAACAATTTTATCTAACATAAACCTGCTAAAGCCAATCTTCTGCTTAATTCTGCTCAAATGTTCAATTTTACGGATTTAACTAAATAGTCTTTAAATTTTTTCCAATCCTGTGACACCCTCTCCTCCCTCTGGTCCCGGATTCTGGCGGTCAGTCTGCAAGTTCCATATATTCCATCATCTTCATCTGCCATTCTTCCACCGTTGGTATCTCTTCTCCTTTCCATGTTCTTGCCAATAAAATTCTAGCTGCTGTTGTGGCATACATAAAAAACACTCTATCCTGACTGGGTATCTCTTCATTGGTTATGCTCAGAAGAAATGCCTCTGGTTTCTTACAAAAGGTAACTTTCATTACCTTCTTAAGCTCATTATAAATCTTATCCCAGAAAGCATTTACCGCTGGGCACAGCCACCACATATGAAAAAAGGTACCTTTCGCATGTTTACATTTCCAACATACATCTGACATTTTGGTATTCATCTTAGCTATCTTCACTGGTGTCAAATACCATCTATACACCATTTTCATTATATTTTCTCTTAAACTATGACAAGCAGTAAATTTGATACCTTTCTGCCACAATCTCTCCCAGTCATCCATCATAATATTATGTCCTACATCTTTCGCCCAATCTATCATTGACGATTTAACCAGTTCATCTTTCGTATGCCACTCTAGCAAAAGATTATACATTTTGGAAAGGTTCTTAAAGTTCGATTCTATCAGTTCTGTCTCCAGTTTTGATTTTTCTACTTGAAAACCAACTTTTTTGTCCATTTTAAATGTTTCATACACCTGATGGTATTGCAGCCAGTCGGGGACCTGACTTTTGACTTGGTCATAGCTTTTCAACTTAAATGAGTCCCCTTCCTGCTGCAATATGTCCATGTATCTTAGCCAATTTGCAGACATGTTCGGTCTCTTATAGGCCTTGGCCTCCACTGGAGAAATCCATCTAGGAGTCTTTCTCTCCAACAAATCTTTATATCTAGTCCAAACCTGATACAAGGATTTTCTAACTATATGAGTCTTAAAAGTTCTGTGGATTTTAACCTTGTCATACCAAAGGTATGCATGCCAACCAAACATATTATCGTGTCCTTCCAAGTCCAACACATCAACATTCTCTAATTTAAACCAATCCTTTAACCAGCAAAAGGCCGCTGCTTCAAAGTAGAGTCTTAGATCCGGCAGGGCAAAGCCTCCTCTCTCTTTAGAGTCTGTTAGAATCTTAAACTTAATTCTAGGCTTTTTGCCCTGCCATATAAACTTCGATAGGTCCTTTTGCCATTTCTTAAAGCAGTCCAGTTTATCCAAAATCGGTATGGCTTGGAATAAAAACAGCATCCTTGGTAGGACATTCATTTTAACCACTGCTATTCTTCCCATTAACGACAGTTTAAGTCTTGTCCAAATTTCCATATCTTTTTTTATCTCCATCCACAGTTTTTCATAGTTGTCCTTGTACAGGTTCAAATTCTTGGTTGTGAGATTGATACCTAGATATTTTACAGTTTTAACAAAGTTGAGGCCAGTGGCTTCTTGTATTCTTTGAATCTGTTCTGCACTCAAATTTTTACCTAAAACTTTGGTTTTCTGTTTATTTAATTTGAAGCCAGCTACAAGTCCAAATTGTTCAATCAATTCCAAAGCTCTGGGGACACTGCTTTCCGGTTCCTGCAGGGATAACATCAAATCGTCTGCAAAGGCGCGCAATTTGTATTCTTTCTCTCCCACTCTAATTCCTTTTGTCTGTTTGTCTTTTCGAATCATATTTAGGAGGACTTCCAGGACCGTAATAAAAAGTAAAGGGGAGATAGGGCACCCTTGTCTTGTTCCTTTCTCAACTTCAATCTCCTCCGATATCACACTGTTTACTATTACTTTTGCTCTTTGTTCTGTATAAATGGCCTTAATGCCATTTAAGAATTTTTCTCCAACTCCCATCTTTTCCAAATTCTTTTTCATAAATGTCCAAGATACTTTATCAAAAGCTTTCTCTGCATCAACAAACAGTAGTGCCGCATCTGTATTTATGTCTCTCTCCAGTTTTTCTAAAATGTCCACAATAATTCTCGTATTGTTACTTATTTGTCTTCCTGGTAAGAAACCTGCTTGATCTCTATGTATATAGTCTTTCAACACTCTTTTCAACCTTGTAGCCAAAACATTTGCAAAAATTTTATAATCCACATTCAAAAGGGATATTGGACGATAATTTTTCATTAAAGTCTTATCTGTATCTGGTTTTGGAATCAGTGTGATAAAGGCTTCTTTCCACGTCTCTGGTGCCCTATCTCCTTCTAGTATCTTATTGCAAATTTCTCTTAACGGCTGCAATAGCCAGTCTTTCAATGTCTTATAATATTTTGCTGTTAATCCATCCGGTCCTGGAGCCTTCCCCAATTGCATATTATTTATTGCATCTTCTATCTCTTGTGTCGATATTGGGTGGTTGAGAGTTGTTAACTTTTCCTCTGGGAC
>OFHU01000814.1:0-24772 GCA_900245905.1 Lacerta viridis | reverse complement strand
AAAAGAAAAACAAATCATGTATCAGGTGGTGGAAAGGGTCGCAGTATTGCCTACACCAACTACACCTCTCCAGGGTTTCAGGCATGGAACACTCCCAGCTCTAACTCAAAATGGACAGGTCCCCTGGGATCATTGCATGCAAAGTAGATGCTCAACCACTGAGCCATGACCCTTCCCCTATCCTTCGTCTCCAGAGTCAGATCCAGAAACCTAAGATGCATGGGCTGTTAAACAGTGTTTTCCATGCCACCTGTGTGTGTGCTCTTATGGGAGACGTATACTTATTTTATTTTATTTTTTTACATCTGACCATTATACACTAATGCACAATTGTACAGACCCAATCCTTTGAAATAAAATAGTTCAGTGCAAATTCAGGTGTGCTCAACTCTGTGTTGTATTGTGGCCAAAGATTATAAAAGTAATCCACTTTTCTGATTCCATGTCAAGACCCAACTTGAAAGAAAAAAATATGCATGAGGCATGCTATCTACTTTATACCTCACCCCCAATAATGTAATCTCTCCCAACATTGTTAAATGTTGATCTCCCCCCCCCCTATATTTAGAATAATAATAATTCTTAAGTGTTTAAAAGATACTCACCAAAAGGCACTTTGCAATTTAAAGCTTCAGCAAAAGTAACATAACTCTGTCTTCGGGCTTGCAATCTAACTAGTCACATACATAAGGGAGAGGTTTTTTTTTTAAGGGTTTGGCTTTTTTATAATTAAGTGGTATATAGATAAATCTGGGAATAATGTTCATTTTGAAAGCATTCAACCTTCCCCTACGGTTAAGATTTAACAACTCCCATCTATCAACATCTAAAGAAGCCTCTTTTATTATTTTGTTTATATGAATTGTAACCAAGCTATGTCTCTTGGCATTAAACTTAGTTATATAATAGATTTGGAGCAAATCCGGAATTGATAATTCCTTAACTGAATGAGTAATCAATTTTTCACATATTGGCATCAATTCCAGTTGGGACCAGTTAATAAAGTATCCTGATATTTTACCAAAAGCATCTATTGTTTGCATCAATATAGGAATACTAGTTTAATACCACCTGAAAATAACACCAATTTATATTCAACTGAATTATGAACCACTCTGTGAATCTCACAATGTTGTCTAATAGCTCAAGCCAGGGGGTTCTAAACAATTATTTAAAAAGCAAAGGTGAAAGTGGACACCCTTGTCTAGTTCCTCAAGCCAGTGAAAAGGTGATGGACATGATATCATTCACTTGAACTCTAGATTTACTTTGATCCATTTTATAAAAACAAAAGGAAAACCAATTTAGTTAAAGCTACCTCTGCATACATAAATATTGTTGAAAACCATTTCATTGCCTAATGATATAATTAAAAAGTTGTATTTATTTTTATTTTAATCTAACAAATCCACCACTAATCTAATTTTATCTGCTGTCTTATTTTTATAAAGCCAGTCTGGTCATTCTAAGTAACCACCACTATTGCTGAATTCTATTTGCCAGGGTTGCTGTTAAAATCTTTGTATCGACTTTACTCAGTTATATAGACCAATAATTTGCCCAGTTTGTGTGGTCTTTGTCTGATTTGGGTATAACTGTAATATAAGCTTGATTAAATGCCATTGATAAAATACCTTTATCAGATATCTCTTCATACAGTTGATGAGGTTTTGGTACTAGTAGATTGATGTAAGTCTTATACTATTTAATAGGAAATCTATCAAATCCTGGTGTTTCACCAGTTGTCATTTTAAAAATAGTTTGCTTGATTTCTGCTTCTGATATTGGTGAAAAATAACATTTGCCTTTGTCAATAATCTAAATAAGGTAATTTTATTTTATTTTTAAAAGCTTCTACCTCCTCATAAGCTACGACTTTTAGTTTATTATATAATTCGAAATAAAAATTTAAAAAATGATCATTAATATCTTTTGAGTTTTTATAAACTACACCTTTCTCCCCTCTAATACTTGGGATCATTGTCTTATCCCACTTTGACGAAATTTTACTTAGTCTTCCGCAAAACAAGTATTAACACCTGGGTCGTTAACACATACTTTTTAAGAACGTTTATTGTACTACAGAACTCCTTAACACATTCTTTGGATAAGTCCAGTGGCTCCAATGGGATTTACTCCCAAGACAGCAAACGTAGAATTGCAGTCTAAATCTTAGTCATTCTAAAGAAATATTCCTTGATCAGATGAATTAGGTTGGCAAGTTAAGGTGTGGTCAAAATTAAGTGGTAACAGTAGTGGGTTTGGGAATCATTAAAGCACTCTGCAGTGATGCGGGTGGAGCTGTTGGTTAAACCACAGATCTAGGGCTTGCCAATCAGAAGGTCGGCGGTTCAAATCCCCGCGACGGGGTGAGCTCCCATTGCTCAGTCCCAGCTCCTGCCCACCTAGCAGTTTGAAAGCATGTCAAAGTGCAAGTAGATAAATAGGTACCGCTCCGGCGGGAAGGTAAATGGCGTTTCTGTGCGCTGCTCTGGTTCACCAGAAGCGGCTTTGTCATGCTGGCCACATGACCTGGAAGCTGTACGCCAGCTCCCTCGGCCAGTAACGTGAGATGAGCGCCACAAGCTCAGAGTCGGACACGACTGGACCTAATGGTCAGGGGTCCCTTTACCTTTTAGAGCACTCTGCAGTGACTGGAGAGGAGGAGAAAATCTGGCCTCAGTGACTCATGGTTCTTGTTACACCCACAGAAGAAATGGCCCCAGAGGAATCGCAATCACTGTCGGGTTCTGAGGAGCAAGAAGAGAATTGGCAGCTACCTGCTAAGCAACTATCTGATAATACAGACAACTACTTAAGGTAAATATGCCCTCTTTCCCATTGGACTCTGGTGCAGGGATAAAATGCTAGGTAGGAAAGAAAGTTGGGTGGAAGCAATATGCATTGTGGTCCAACTCCTTGCTGCTCAGCTGTCCATTCAGCAGTTGTCCTTGGACAGGTCCTCTGATATATCTAAACCAGGGGTTGGGACCTGGATGGGGCTAGCAGCCCAGAGACTTGCCTTCCCCCAAACCCTTTGGACCAAGTCTGAGAGGAGAGCTTAGACACCTACCTGTCAAGCACCTGATGTCACATTGATGTCGGGTCCCTTGTTTTCGTTTGATCATGCAGTGTGAAACCAAACATAAGGACTAGCAGCTGAAAATCATAGGCTTTCAAAGGCACTACTATATTTTGCACTGGGCAGACAAAAATCCCACAATTTTTGCATGTTGTGCTCAGCACATTCGGTTTAGAAGGGAGTTATCCTTCACATTGTACATTGCTGATTTTTCTATATTAACCGCCCTGTGTCATGTTGTTGTTTGAAGTGCATCTGAGGTGGAGTGTGTCACTTATTTTATTTTATTTATTTTTTAAAGATGTTCATATTTGGTTTTTGAGCAGAACTAATACTGTATTTTGATGTCCCACAGGTAAATGTTTCCATAACCTTATGGAGAGAAAGGACTTTGAAGCATGGCTTGATAATATTTCTGTTACGTTTCTCTCTCTGACGGACTTGCAGAAAAATGAGTCATTGGATCACCTGATAAGCTTGAGTGGGGCTATCCAGCTCAGGCACCTCTCCAATAACCTAGAGACCCTCCTCAAACGGGACTTCCTCAAACTCCTCCCATTGGAACTCAGTTTTTATTTGTTAAAATGGCTTGACCCTCAGACCTTACTCACGTGCTGCCTCGTCTCTAAGCAATGGAACAAGGTCATAAGTGCCTGTATGGAGGTGTGGCAGACTGCCTGTAGGAAACTGGGCTGGCAGATTGATGACTCTGTCCAAGATGCTTTGCACTGGAAGAAGGTGTACTTGAAGGCCATCTTAAGGATGAAGCAACTAGAGGACCACAAAGCCTTTGAGACCTCCTCACTGATTGGACACAGTGCCAGAGTGTACGCACTTTACTATAAAGATGGACTTCTTTGTACAGGTAGGACGGCCCGAATGGCTTGGGTGTGGTGGTGCGATGAGAATTAGTGTTGTGTATGTGTGTGAGATGGCTGTGAGCCAGGAAGTCACCAATTTATTTATTTATTTATTTATTTTACACTTGGTTTTTCAAAATACATCAAACAATAAAACAATAAAATTATACCTAGAAACACGTACAATAATACAGGCAACTTCCCACTTATGTGGGGGTTATGCCCCCCAAAAAACATAAGTGAAATGTGCGTAAGTGGGGAGCTTGAGTGGCTTTGTTTTCTGTTCTCTCCCCCCCCCCACACACACACACATCCACTTTTGTTTGGAAGGGAAGGAGCAAAACAAGGGCAATGTAAAGTAACGAAGACCCCCTTCCTCCCCTCTTCACCCTCAGTCTTGGCAGGAAGGATAGGGAAGCCGTGCAGCTGAGCCCGCTGCAAGGAACAGCTTCCTTCCTTTCAGCTTCCCACACACAGTTTTGGAACCTGCAGCCCTTTTGACACATTTTAAAGCTTTTGTTCTTCATTAGGTGGATATAGAAGGGATTCTTTCCAGGGGAGCCCCCGCCTCACCCAGAGAGGCTGGGAAAGCTGCACAGACAGGACTTGTGAAGCGGCTTTCCTAATTCTCAGCTGGTGAGCATGATGGTGCAGCAGCAGCAGGGCCCCCATGCGCCTTTTTCAAGCCTTCATAATCTGTAGAAAAAAATCATTTTCCAGGGAGGGTCTCCTCGCAATCCAATGGGAATCTCCTGCTCTCCTGCCATTTCCAGGTTTGAATAGAATTATTTTTAATTTCCCAGCGCATGTATACGGTTGCGCATGAGTCGAATACGTGTAAGGGGTGGTGCCTGTACTTTAAAACACACAAAACTTTAAAATACTAAAACAACTTAAAACTCACATCAACTTTCTAAGCATCTGGGTAAAAGCAAATGTAAAGGGACCCCCTGACCATTAGGTCCAGTTGCAGACGACACTGGGGTTGCGGCACTCATCTCGCTTTATTGGCCGAGGAAGCCAGCGTACAACCAGACTGACTGTTAAGCATTCAGAAGAGAGAGAAAACTTTGGAGTTGGAGGTTATGGAACTGAGGATTGGCAGGATGGACTCCAGGAAGATTTATTTGTTTAGTGGGGAGGAGATACAGATTTTGTTGAGATTACATCAGCACAACCCCTTGAAGCTTAAAGTTGGAAATAAGAATAGTGAAAGGGACAGGATGGACCATAGCATATACCATCTTGATGGCTTCGGGGACTTTCAGACAGAAAAGAAGAGATATGGATTGTGTTTATTTATTAATGATGTGGTATGTAAAATTGAGGATTAAATGTGGTGAAATGTGAAGGGCGGGTGACGCTGGAAGAGGTGGGGAATGTATATTATATATTTATACAGAAAAGCGGGGGGGGGCTTCATTTTCACCCTCTGCATGTCGCAGGAGTGAGGCTGAGTTGTTGTTTACTGGGGCCAGATGTCAGACAGCAATGTTCAAGGCCATGTTAGGGAGGAATGTGCGTATGTTGTCTGGGAGGAAGCAAGGTCTGTTTTTCCCAGGCAACATGTTACTCAAGAGGTATCAGAAGGAAATGTTTTAAAATTGATGAACGACTTTTATAGATAAATAACAAAGGATTTACTCTACTCAACTATTTTGAGTACAGGTTATAATGATGTATGAAAGTCATAGCAGAAATTGGTAATTATGAACAGGTGATGTGTAGGGAGAAGGGATGAATGTATTTTGAAATGATAGTTGGAAAAGTTATTTTATTGGGAGCAGCAAGGGGGGGGGAAAATAGAGGGGACATCTGGGGTGGGTGGGAAGTCAGCTTTTAAATTTGTATTGAATTTGCATTAATTTGGTGACAATTTGTTAAAAATTATAGAAAATCAATACTGTAAAAAGAATTGGCAAAAAAAAATCACTCCCTTCAAGACATGTGATATAGCATTGTGCAGGCTTTTCTACTGAGTTTTTAAATTTTAGTTTTAATCATAATTAATGTATATATTTCTCCCTGCTCTAGCAAGCAGAAACTATTGGGTGATTGGAACCATCTTACCCTATTCCTTGAGGAATTAGAATTGCACTATTTACTTGTCAGTCATGGGTGATTTTAATGCAAGAGTGGGCAAGGATAATCTTCAGCTTGGTGACACCTCACTAGGGCTGGGTGATACCAGCTTTTCAACATTGTGGTGTATCACAAGCCAAACATCACAGTCTGGCAAAATACTGCAATATTGAAAAAACAAGCTGCTCCCAATCCCCAGCTGAGCCAGTCCTGCCGCTTGTGCACGAGCATTGGGGCTCCTTTGCGCAGCTCAGCTTGGGGGGGGGGTGAGAAGACTTTCGCCCCCCCAGTTGAGTGTTAAACTGATCCTGCCCCCCAGCTAATGAGCCCCATGCCTCTTTGGCTCCCATGTCATACATCGGGGCTCGCTGAGCTGGGGTGCAGGAGCAGTTTAAAGAAGTTGAGGGAGGACTAGGCTGTAACAGCCCGGCGATACAGCTTGCTCCTCCCTCTCCAGTATGAGGGGCAGAATGCTGGCTGTTTAGCTGGCAGTATATCACCGCTGAAACCGCTGCTGCTCCTGAGTCCCTCTGATACCAGCAGCCTAATGTTGAAAGCGGTGCTGGTAGCAGAGGGACTCAAGAGGGGTGGTGGTTTCACCCATGATATGCCGCTGGGTAAAGTTGCTGTTGCAGTCTGTAAATATATCGCTGAGGCCTGCACCTCATCCCATAACTCCCAATAACCACCCCCAGCAGTTTCATATACAGTACAGTGGGACCTTGGTTTTAGAACAGCTTAGTTTATGAACAACTTGGAAATGGAACGCTGCAAACCTGGAAGTAGGTGTTCCGATATGTGAACTTTGCCTTGGAAGCTGAACATGTTCCACTTTCTGTTGAGTGTGTTCCATTTGTAAATTGAGTCCCCCGCTGCTAATCAGAGGCTTCCTGTTGAGTCTGTCGGCTGCTGAGTCCCAGCACCCATGCAATACAGAGGTGATATTTGGAGCTTTTGTTTTTGCTTTATGCATTTTTGTTTGTGTGGCTTTTTCGTTTTTTGACTGTGACTTGTTCTTCGTTTTATGGGACTGACTTGTGACTGTGGCTTGTGACTTCATTTTTGTGACTTGTTTTTGTGACTGTGTGGAACCCAGTTCAGCTACTGATTGATTGATTGTGTGACTGCGGAAATGGATAAAAGCCCCCATCCAAACAATGACTATCATCAGTGCAGGTAAGAAAAAAAATATTTTAATTTTTATCATCTACAATACTGTCTTATTTATTTTATAGTACAGTACATTGATTATTGCTTTCATTTTATGGATCAGTGGTCTTGTTAGATAGTAAAATTCATGTTAAATTGCTGTTTTAGGGGTGTTTTTAAAAGTCTAGAGAGGATTAATCCATTTTGCATTACTTTCTGTGGGAAAGCATACCTTGGTTTTAGAACACTTTGGTTTTGGAACAGACTTTCGGAATGGATTAAGTTTGGGAACCAAGGTACCACTAAATAGCACAGGAGGCTGAAAAACACACTCCCAATGCTATGCACTGGTCTTGGTCCTGAAGATAAGATTGGAACCGCTGTAATAGTGTCCCTGATTCACATTCCCCGGAGGCAACCAAGAAGGATACTATGCTCAGTGCTTTCAAAAGCTGATGAGAGATCAAAAAGCAGGAGTAAGGTTGCACTCTCTTGTCCCATTCTCTACAAAGAAGACAGTCTATATTCTAAGTTCTATGTAGATTAAACCCTTTGAAATTAATATACCTAAATTTATTACAGCCACAAATTTCAGTTGGTCTACTATGAGTAGCACTAATGGCTCCCAGTCTGTTGCTAGTTAACATTCTACCTGTTTGCATAGAATCATAGAATTGTTGAGTTGGAAGGTACTCCAAGGGTCATCTAGCCCAACCCCCTGCAATGCAGAAATCTCAACTAAAGCATCCATGGCAGATGACCATCCAACCTCTGCTTTAAAACCTCCACCTCCTGGGGGAGTCATGTATTGCTAGCAGTCTAGGTGTCCTGCATCCTATATTTGTGGAGCTGGTTCTTCCTGCCTAAATGTAACACCTTATACTTGTTCCTATTGAAATTCATTTTGTTAGCTTCAGCCCAGTTCTCCAGTCTGCTAAGTTCACATTGAATCCTGGCTCTATCTTATCCAGCATTAGCTATGCCTCCCAATTTGATGTCATCTGCAAATTTGATGAGCACCCCCTCAATTCCTTCATCCAAGTGATTTAGAAAGATGTTGAAGAACAATGAGCCCAGGACAGAACCCTGCAGCACCCCACTTTTCACTTTTCCCCCTAGGATGGTGAGGAACCATTTGTGAGCACTTTGGTTCTGGTCAGTCAACCAACAAAAAATCCACCACCAACTACAAGCCTTCTTAAGCCAGCAACAAAAGCAGCATCCATAAGGCCACTGTCTAACTTTGAAAAACCTAACAACAGAGAGGCACAGCAAAGGGGTGTTATCTACAATATATAAATACTACTCCAAGACATTGCAACCCCCCCTTACCACGATTAAAGACTAATGGGAGCATGACATAGGATAAGAAATAAACTCCACCCAATAGTAAAAAATGTGGTCTAAACCACCATTTAAATCCATCTCAGCCAAAAGATGAGAACTCACTCTAAAACTTATCTACAGATGGTACCTAAAACCACAGAAGCTGGCATTGATATACCCAGGAACCTCAGGTAAATGCTGGAGATGCTGCACCTCCATAGGCACATACCCCCACATGTGATGGGAATGCTCCAAAGTTCAATCCTTTGGATATCAGTGCTGCACAATCTCCAAAATAACGCAGCAGGTAATAGAAGGACCTCCAGAACTATCCCTATTAAATATCTTCAAGGACAACACACATACACATGACAAGGAACTCATAAGTCACATACTCTCAACAGCTAAAAATATCGTAATTAGACACTGGAAGGACCTATCAGGCGTGAACATACGCCACAGGTACCAAAATGTATGGCAAACTGCCCTACTAGAATATTAACCTGCAAACTTAAACTAGCACAGGGACTAGCAAAGGAGGACACCTTGCCAGTGTGGCTACCCTTTATCATATACACAGCACAACAAGACAATGACCTATCCCCCGCCCCCAACAGCATACAAATCAATATGGCTAATCTGACCCAACAGTCTCCACTCCAGATAGACAGACAGACAGACAGACACAGATAACCTACCCACGTGATGCTGACACAATAACCGTGCACAAACACTATGCAATACCCTTTCCCCCAACTGCATGATGTCTGACAATAGCTAGATGGGCGGGATATAAATAATAAAATTATTAGTGTCTCATACGAATGTAAATGAACTGTGGAAAAAAACTCTGAATCAAAAGTGGAGACACTACATGTAATTTTCCTTGTTTGTCTGTTTGTAACACAAGAAAAATATTTAATAAAAGCCAATTTAAAAACAAATAAATCCATCTAATAGTTACCTCGTTCAACTCACATTTTAACAGCTTTCTGGCAAGAATACCATGGGAACTTTATTAAAAACCTTATTGAAATAAAGATACCCTATGTTCACAGCATTCCTCTGACTCACCAAGCTTGTAACTTTTATAAAATAAAAAAAGATGAGATTCATCTGGCATGACTTATTTTTGAGAAACCCATGCTGGGTCATAGTAATCACAACATCCTTTTCTAATTGCTCACATACCAACTGTTTATTATCTGGGACCTTTCCTGGTATTGATATCAAGCTCACCTGTAGGTAGTTACCTGGGCTTCCCCCCATCTTTTGAAGATGGGGAGAACATTTGCCCACCTCCAGTCCACAGGGACTTCCCCTATTCACCAAGAATTCTCAAAGATTATAGACAGAGACTCTGAGATTACATCCACAAGATCATTTAGTACCCTTGGGTGCAGCTCAACAGGCCCTGTAGATTTGAATTCATTAAAAGTAGCTAGATGTTCCCTTACTATCTCTTTCCCTATCTTGGACTGCAGCTCCCTCCTTGCATCATTTATTCTGTAATCACCAGGTTGTGCACTGCTTTCCCTTCAAAGCTGTACATGTCTTGGACCTGGAGGAGGTGATTCTTCAGGAACTCAACCCGAGCTGGCATATGTGCTGAGATAATCTTCAAAGACCCTACCTTCTGGGTGAGGTGGTGTCCAACTGAAGAGAGAGTCGCTTTAATGGTGGTACCTGCCTTTAGATCTCACTCCTGAAGAAGGCATATATTTACTATCTCTGGTACCAGGAGAAGTCTTCCTACATTTCCTCAGGCCTTTAAATCCACATTAGACTGTTTTACATGTTGATTTTATCTACTGTTTTTATTCTCACATACAGTGGTACCTCTGGTTGTGAACGGGATCCGTTCCGGAGCCCCGTTCGCAACATGAGCAGTACGCAACCTGAAGCACCGCGTCTGCACATGTGCACGATGCGATTCGGCGCGAACCACCGAACCCGGAAGTAACCTGTTCCAGTACTTCCGGGTTCTGTGCGTTCGTACCCCGTGACGAATGCAACCCACAGCAACCGTATCTAGAGGTATGACTAATGTTATCATTGGGTTCCTCCTACATTGTAGATTGTATTGTTCTTCAAACATTTAAGGTGTGCTTAGAAATGTTTTGTCATTGTAGGCCAAATACTATGGAACTCCCTTTCATTGGAAGTCAGGGCACCCTACATGTTGAAATTCTGGCACCTACAGAAGACATTTTAAATATTTCAGCAGGTGTTTTAACTAAATTCTTATTTTATAGTTTTAACTGATTTTTATCTTTATTGTGGAATTGTTTGCACACCACTTAGGGACTATCATAATTAATTGGTACAAACAACTCCCATTTCCTGCGCGTTCAAGGAACACATGACTGCTGATGCAGGCACAATTTTCAGCCCCAGAAGTGGGAGGGCGGGCTTATGCATGCCCTGCTGACACACATGATGACCTGGCATGCAACCCCCACACACTTGGGAAGTTGCCTGTATATAAATTGCCAAAGTGAGTAATATTACTGGGAGGTGGCATATATAAGAAGAGCCCTGCTGGAACAGGCCTATGCCCATCCAGTCCAGCTTCTCACAGTGGCCACCCAGATGCCTACAGGATACACATGAACAGGATTCAAGCACAAGAGCACTCTCCTCTCCTGAGATTTCCAGCAGCTGGTATTCTGATGCTTTATTGCTTTCAGCTGTGGAGGCAGAACATAGCTATTGTGAACATTTTCCTCCATGAATTTGTCTACTCCTCTTTTGAAAGCATCCAGGTTGGTGACCACCACTGCCTCCTGTGGGAGCAAGTGCCATAGTTCATCTATTCACCATATGAAATAGTCCTTTTTTATCTGTCCTGGATCTTCCAATATTCAGCTTCATTGAGTGGGCTGAGGCCAGGAGGTTTGTCTAAAGCTGTGTAGTGACATTCTAGCAAGACCCAAGATCTGAATAGAAGATTTGATGATTCATAGCTCACCATAGGCCATGGTCAGGCTCTGCCCCATGGATCCCAGACCTTGTTCTAGCCACAAGCTTTCACTAACATTGTAGAAATGTATTTGATAAAAGCATGCAGTGTCTGTATTTGGACACTACAATAAGCTATGGTTTGTTGTCATAGGAACAAGCCTGGTGCTCCTCCCCAGGCTTGCCTGGTCCCCCTTAACAGAAGCAAGGACAAGCTTCGAAGCTGTTGCTTCTATTTAACTGCAGCTTGCCATCTTGCAGAAACCCAATAGCTGTGATTCATTTTTACTATGTTGCAACAAACCAATATCAGACCACTGTTTATAAAGTTGGCTTGTTTCCACAGATTGTAATTATGTGTAGCCACACTTTAGAGTTCATGTGTCATGCTAAACTGTGGCTAATAAGAAGCAAAAGTTTCCAATTTCCTTGCACCAGAGTGCAGAGCATTTGAGCCTAGGAGTAGGCTAATCTTGTTGCTATCATGTTAACCATAGTTTATTGTGATGTTTGAGAACAGCCAATGTGTGCTAATATTAAAGAAAGGCCTCTTCACCATTCTAAAACCTACAGCACATCCTTTGGCTTCACACCAGTCTTCTCTACAAATTCCCCTACCCTGCCCTGGATCTGCTGTGGAGTGTGGAGCTCCCTGTGAGGGGGGCTGGGGGGGGGGCTTAAAACCAAATGCTCAAATTATCCATTAATGAAAGGGCAGCAAGAGGACAGGCAGCATTGATTTGGTTATACAGAAAGCAGCTGACCTAATATGAATAATCATTTCTGTCTTGAAAAGTGGAGGGTTTATTTGCAAGCCAAAGTTTTTTTATCCTTTGAGATTTCCTTCTAGCGAGAGAGTTAATTGTCACAGATCCTATCATGTGTGACCAAAAGCTTCATCTTCCACTATTGGAGGCTAATGATTTTGCATGACTAGGACTTTCTGTTCTGCACCAATCACCTCACTTCCCAAGTCAATATTATTGAGTTGAAATTATGTGTCACAAGTGTATCTGCATTCTTATTTGCTTAATTGTGCTCACTTGTTCTGCATCATAAACCCAGGCTTGGAAATCCTTGTCAATGACAGGAAGGACATGGATATATTTCCAAGTTTCCCCCTGCATGCATGAGAACTAGAAGCTTGTTTTGTTTTTAAATGCCAACCAGAGATCTCCCCCCCCCCCAAACAAGATATTCAATATAGTTTTAAAGCAGGAATGTCTTTCCTTTTTGGGGCCGAGGGTTGTATTGACCAGTATGCAATCCTCCAGGGGCCACTTATCAAAGTGAGCATGGCACAGAAATAATAAATGACCAATTTTGATGGATCTTGGGGGAGATGACAGAAAATTTTCATGGCAGGGTACTTTTGCGAGCAGAGAGCAGTCAGTAGGGTTAACTTTTTCATTGTAAAATTGGGTGGGGGGTCTTAGATACCTTTTAAAGAAAGTTTGACATCACAAAGCTCTCTTGTGCCAATAATTCCCAAATTAAATGGTACAGAAGAACAGCTAAAGTGCCAATTCCCATGTGCCCAGTAACTTGCCTGAATAGAAGACTGCCCTTTGTGTCTTTCTGTGTGATTGAGTGCTCAGCTTTCCCTCCTTCCATTCAGGCCCTGGGTAGGTAATTTTGTGCTGTGGTTTTAGGGATGATCAGATTATTCAAGGCACTCTTTTGTGGCGGACTTGCCCTCTCCACCCAGTTTGTTTGCCCTGTTGCATTTGTGTATGAGCCATTGGTCTAGGCATGTCTTGGGGTCAGAGTGCAATGAGTACTAATACAGAAACATTGAGGACACACTTCTCTTTGACTGGGTTATTTTTTCATTTGTTATGAAAGTAAAACAGTTTCAGGTGTTAAAAAAAATAGGCCTCCAAATTTTGATCAGATGTTTGGGAAACAGTGAGACAGACCCTAACCAGTGACTCTTTCTAGATGGGTCACTGAGAAGCTTAAGTAGTGGCTGGCCAAGTAGTGAAACTATGGCTGATCTGAACTCAGTTCTACCAGGTCCTGGTTGGATGCCATTGTTTTGTGGAACATGTTGGATGCCTTCTGAACCTTCTGACTTCTCAGCCACTAAACCACACTTCATTTCTTCCTTTGCGGCCGCAGGTTCAGATGACTTGTCTGCAAAGCTGTGGGATGTGAGCACAGGGCAATGCATCTATGGGATCCAGACCCACACCTGTGCAGCAGTGAAGTTTGATGAACAAAAGCTGGTCACAGGCTCCTTTGACAACACAGTAGCCTGCTGGGAGTGGAGCTCAGGAACTAAGACCCAGCACTTCAGAGGCCACACGGGGGCAGGTGTGTCAGGGACCTCAGGAATACCTGAAGCCCTTTAGGTCATTTCAAGCAACATCTGTCCGCAAGCTAGCCCTGCTAAACATCTCCCCTAGTTTAGCAGCCACCTTACTCACTCTCCATGTTGGATCAGGCTAGTTGCCCATCTAGTCCAGCATATTGTTCTCACAGTGGCCAAACAGATGCCTGTGGGAAACCTGCAAGCAGGACCTGAACACTCTCCCCTCTTATGGTTTCCAGTTACTGGCATTCAGAAGCATTACCGCCTCTGACTGTAGAGGCAGAGAATAGCCATCATGGCTACTGACCATGAATTTGTCTAATCCTCTTTCAAAGCCATCTAAATTGGTGGCCATCACTGTCCACAGTGCAACTTCCTGTTATAAGGGGGGGGGGACAACTTCTCTATCTAATTTGTCCACCCCATGCATAATTTTGTAAACTTCTATAAGGTCTTACTTGCCTTTTCTCTAAAGTAAAATGCCCCAATGTTGCAGCCTTTCCTCATCGGAGTTGCTCCATCCCCTTGATCTTTTTGGTTGCCCTTTTCTGAAACTTTTCCAGCTGTATATAATCCTTTCTGCGGTGAAGCAACCAAAACTGTACACAGTTCCATGTTGCATGGGACTGGCTCTAGCATGGGCTTTACATGTAAAAGGTCTCTGGTTCAGTTCCTGGCATTGCTAGATATAATAATATATATATATATATATATATATATATATATATATATATATATATATATATATATATATTTATTATTTATACCCCACCCATCTGGCTGGGTTTCCCCAGCCACTCTGGGCGGCTCCCAACAGAATATTAAAAACAGATAAAACATCAAACATTTAAAACTTCCCTAAACAGGGCTGCCTTCAGATGTCTTCTAAAAGTCAGATAGTTGTTTATTTCCTTGACATCTGATGGGAGGGCATTCCACAGGGCAGGCGCCACTACCGAGAAGGCCCTCTGCCTGGTTCCCTGTAACTCACTTCTCGCAGAAGGGAACTGCCAGAAGGCCCTCAGAGTTGGACCTCAGTGTCCGGGCTGAACAATGGGAGTGGAGACGCTTCTTCAGGGATACTGGCCGTTTAAGGCTTTAAAGGTCAGCACCAACACTATGAATTGTGCTTGGATACGTACTGTGAACCAATGTAAGTCTTTCAGGACTGGTGTTATATGGTCTCGGCGACCACTCTTTCAGCAGGTCTGGGAAGGCTCCCTCACAGAGGGAAGCATTCACCACCCCCAGAGCCCTTCACCCAGTCCTTCCCAGCTCGCTATTATTAGCCAGGATGGGCAAGGATCAAGGAGACAGGTGGTTGGTTTCACTCGTCCAAGCAGCCTGTCCACATCCTCAGAGGTAACAGATTGGAATTGATCCCATGAAACATGACCAGAAAGGACTCTAGCACTCTCCTGGCCCTGCTCCCACAGTGGAATCTACCTCTTTCCAAATATGAGTGACTTTATCTGCAAAAAAAGCTTTGCAAAATCATTGCAGGAGATCTTGGGGTCCTTACCAGGCCCCGGTGGCAAAGGTGGTTCCGTTAAACGCAAACCACCTGAAAGAGTCTCCTGCTGCTGATTTCTGCAGATGCAATAGAGGCGATGAAGAAGGTCCTCTTCGTCACTATCGCTACTTAGTAGGCTCGACGTTGAGCTCTAATGTGTCCGGTCCGATTCAGAATGAGTTTTCCACCACTGGCACTCTACATGGGATAAAACATCCCCTACCACTCTCTGGAAACCATTTGGATCCATTCAGTGGCAGGGCGGACCATACTCCCTGCAGAGGGGAAGGGTCACAGAGAAGTCCAGTTGCACCAGGAAGTGATCTGACCATGGCACTTCTTTTGTTTCACTTTTACTTAGTGTCAGATCACCCACATCCATAGAGGTGAACACCAGGTCTAAGGCATGTCCACGACTATGAGTTGGGCCAAACTTATTCAGGGACAGCCCCATGGAGGCCATGCTTTCCACGAAGTCCCGAGCAGCCCCTTGTAAGGTGTTGGCATGGATGTTAAAATCCCCTAGGACAACCAAACTAGGTGTCTCCAGGAGAACATCCACCACGACCTGAAGCAGCTCGGGCAGGGAATCCTTGGTGCACGGAGAGGTCAGTACACCAAAAGGAATCCTGTACTGCCCCTATTGCCCAACTTCCAGAACATGCACTCAGAAAACTGGGTCTTCCCAATAGGACGCCTGGTGTAAGCTAATGACTTCCTAAAAATCACTGCAACCCCACCCCCCATATGACCTGGGTTGCTGTGCATAAGAGAAACCTGGTGGACAAGCAGCGACAAGAACAGGCTCATCTGCCTCATCCAACCAAGTCTCTGTTACACATGCCAGATATGGCTGGGAGAGACTCCCTGTTTGAAACCCTCGAGAGCCGCTGCCAATTCATGCAGACAGTCCTGAGCTACATGAACCAATAGCCTGGCCCAGAATAAGACAGCTTCCTAGGCAAGGGAACCCCCTCCCCAGGTTAGCTCTAATCATTGGGTAGGCATTGCCTAAGTATGTATACCTGGCTATCCTTCCAAACTTGTAATTTCTGCACCCCTATTACATGGAAGGGAAAACTCTAAATTTCATGGGAGCCAAATCAATACAACTGCAGAGTGACTCACAATTGCACACACACACCCCAAAATAACTGCATGATTACTTTGATCTGACTTGGTATAGAGACCAGCATGGCCAATCTTTTTTAAAGTTCCCTTTTCTTTTTTGGCTTTTGTAGTTTTCAGTGTTGATTACAATGACGAGCTCGACATCCTGGTCAGTGGCTCAGCGGATTTCACTGTGAAGGTCTGGGCCTTATCAACGGGAGTGTGTCTCAATACACTAACAGGGCACACGGAATGGGTCACAAAGGTAGGCTGGGTTAGCTCCCTTCCTGTTTAAAGTTCACACTGGGTGTCATTTATTTATAGTTGCATTTATACCCCACCTTTCCTCAAAAAGCTCAAGGTGGCATACGTGGTTCTCTCCTTTTGTCCAATTTTATCCTCATAACAACCCTGTGAGGTAGGTAGGTGAGGTTGTAAGATAGCAGTTAGCCCAAGGTCATCTTTGTGGCTGAGTGGGGATTTGAATTCTAGTTTCCCAGGTCCAGTGCTCTAACTGCTACACCACAGTGGCTAAAATTTAACTACAAACCATTTGAGGCCAAAAGTTATTTGCCAGCTTTGCATATCTGGTGCTAGAGGACAAGGCTACCACATGCAGGAATACAGGTAATCGCTTTTTGCTGAGTCAGACCACTGGATCCATCTAGCTTGCCTACACTGACAGGCAGTGGCTCACCAGGGTTTCAGACCTTGTGTCTCTCCCAGGCCTACCTGGAGATGGCAGGGATTGAACTTGGGGTGTTCTGCATGCAAAGGAAGTACTCAGAGTTACAGTTGCTGGTTCCCAACATGTGGAGGAAACCATGATGTGCATGCAGCATTCTATATATTTTTTCTTTATGTGATACCATTAGTGCACATGATGCTTTATAGAGCACAAGAGGATCAATCCCTGCTCTTAAGAAGCTTACAAAAATTCAACATAGGGAAACAAGGAAAAAGAAGGAGGTGGAAACAGAGGGGTTAACAGTGAAGCAGTGTGTGCTTGTTTCAGTTACACAGCCTTAAAGCAGGGCATGAGAACTAGGTGGCTGTGCCATAAGCTTCACAGGAAAAAGTGAGTTTCAGTACAACAGAAATCATTTTGTGTAAGAATGTGTAACAACAGAGATCATTCTGAAGTAAGAACAAAATCTTTCTGTTCCAGCTGCACAGTGGGTTAGTTGGATACAGTGCACAGCCTCCACTGTGGCTTCTCTTTCTCGGACACAATAGAGCAGGATCTGGCATTTCTTATTGTGAGATAAGATTTCTACCTCCCAGGACATAAATGTATCTGAACAAACATTGCAGTGCTTTTTTTAGTGACCTGTCTGACATTTTGCCTCAAACCTTAGACAAACTTTGTTCCTGCTGCAGGTGGTTTTGCAGAAGTGCAAAGTCAAATCTCTCATGCACAGCCCTGGGGATTACATCTTGTTAAGTGCAGATAAATACGAAATCAAGGTATGTATGGTCTCAGCTTTATGGAGCTGCAGAAATCAGGGGAAATTGCAGATGTAAATAAATTCTGGAAAGTCACAGGCCCTTGCTTGATCAGACTAGATTTGTACAAATCTGAATCTGACTAGGCTTAGGTTGGCTATATGTATTGTCCACACTGACTGGCAGCTGTTCTCCAGGGTTTCAGGTAAGGGACATTACTAGCCCTACCTAGAGATGCCAGAGGATTGAGCATGAGAACTGCCTGCCTGCAACTGTTCTCCAGGGTTTCAGGTAAGGGACATTACTAGCCCTACCTAGAGATGCCAGAGGATTGAGCATGAGAACTGCCTGCCTGCAAAGCACATGCTCCTCCCTAATGGATCCTAAGGGGTGATTTATTCTGCCCATTGTCTGCCAGCTGCTTGGTAGTTAGAAGATTTTTTCATAGGCATGTCAAGAGGCAGGTTTTAGAAAATGAGGCTTCCCTTCTGTAGAAAACAGAAGAAGGAAAAGAATATTTATTGCGGCCATAGGCAAACATAAAGTAAAAGCACCTACTTAGTGGGTACATTAATTTCAGTGGGTCTACTCCAAGTAGAATGTTGTTGCTTACAGCCCAATAGTAATAATGGGTTATCTCAAGCTAAGTTCTTCTAACAGTAGACCTATTGAAATTAATGGATCTAAAATAATCACGCCCATTATTTTCAATGGGCCTATCTGGGTAGAACCAGCATGGGATACAATCCAGTTTTATCATCATCATTAGTGTGCGTGGTACTTTGCAGTGTAACATAAGCGAAAAATAAAAGTACAGGTTTCTGCCCTGAGAAATTTATAAACTAGACAGGGGGAGGAAAGGGCTGAATTGCAAGGCTGAAAGGCAGTTACCGGTACACAAACTTTCCCCATAATGACTGTAGGTTAAAAAGAGCTGCACCCATGATGATTTGCAGATGCTGAAGTGGGAGAACTTTCCTTCAAGAGAGAGGCAGGGTTCTGGGAGGGAGTTCTTGGCTTGAAGGCCTGCAAGGGAGACTTCACCAAGTGAAGCAAAGTGTACCCCCTTTATCCTTCTCTGTTGCCACAATCATTGGTTGATTGTATTGTTACAGATCTGGCCTATTGGGAGAGAGATCAACTGCAAGTGCTTAAAAACCCTTACCGTCTCAGAAGACCGCAGCATCTCCCTCCAACCTCGGCTTCATTTTGATGGCAAATACATTGTCTGCAGTTCAGCTATTGGGTTGTACCAGTGGGACTTCGCCAGCTATGATATCCACAGGTAAACATTCTAGATTTGAGGCCAACATATGCAGAGGTTGTTGGGGTCTGCATTTCTCCTCCTCCTCCTCTTCTTTTTCTTCTCTCTCTCTCACTCTCTCTCTCTCTCACACACACACACATATATACACATACACGCATATGTATGTATATTCTTGTTCTCTGTGTATGTGCCACAGAAGCTTCAGTAAAGCAGTTAAACACACCAACATGAAACAATCGTTTTTAGCAGAGTTGTTCTAGTTGGCACACACAACACACACTATATTTACACACACACACACACTATATAGAAAACCTGCTTTCTCTCTGGTCCCAGAGAGAGTTCTGTACTTCAGAGTCCTTGCTGAAACGAAGTCCATTAGCAAGTTCTAACTCTGGTTGCTCAGAATCCTGCAACTGACTGAGTTCTCTGATTTCCGTAGTCTGGCAGTTCTCCTTTTCAGATGATTTTTTTTCAAAAACTCTTCACACAAATCCAAAGTTCAACAGATGGCGTTCAACAATTCCTGCAGCCTCCTATCACGACTCACACTTTATGCTGTAAAGTGAGCCCTTTTATTGTAAACACAAAGTTGCTTGCCAAATCTGCCCAATAACATAGATAAGAAGGTTACCACATTCAGCCAGGTGCATTGTGAGGCATGAGCCACTATTTCCAACTCATGTGGAATTAACCCAGTAAACACTTTTCTTAATAGATGATACTTAAGTGTTGATGCTTCCTGGGTCGTGTTCCCAGAGTGTGCTGTGGAGGTCTGGCCAAGAGGTCTAAAGTGGGCAAGCTAAGCCGAATACCTGACAATGTCAGCGATAACTTGTAAGAGTCAGGTTTTGAATGACTGGTACCATTCCAAATGGGATTCCTTTGGTATCTTGCATTTTACATGGCAACATGTCACTTGCAAGACACCAGGATGCCAGGTTGGTAAAGTAGCAGCAGACTGCAAGGTAGTTCATATCAACACCATTTAAAAAATCATTTTAAAAAAATCAGCTTCTAGAAAGATCAACTCTCCATTCCATACAGCATTTTCTTCTGATATTTGTGGTGGTCTGTTTCTTCTCTCCCCTTGCAGGGTTATCAAACCTCCTGAATTTGCGAACTTGTCCTTGCTGGGCTTCGGCGACATTTTTGCCCTGCTGTTTGATAACCACTACCTGTACATAATGGACTTGAGGACAGAGAAACTGATCAGCCGCTGGCCACTGCCGGAATACAGGAAGTCAAAGAGGGGCTCGAGCTTCCTGGCCGGGGAAATGGATTGGCTGGATGGTTTGGATGGTCAAAATGACATGGGCCTGGTCTTTGCCACTAGCATGCCAGACCACAGTATTCACCTGGTTTTGTGGAAGGAGCATGGCTGAAGCAAGCCAGCAGGACTACATGACAAACAAAACCACACAATTGGGCCAGCCAGCGATGAGCCAGCCAGAGGAGACTGTGCATGAACCAAAGCAGCTCACCTTAACAGATATCATGCAATGCACAATCATTTTGCCTTCATTTTTTCTCTCTCTGTCTTTTCTGACAATAGGCAGGGGAGTCTCAACCAGTTGCAGAGAAGAGGGGGTGTTTGTTTTCACTTTGTTTAAGCATAATGCATCATACAGCATGTGACTATCCCCCCACCTCTGGCTCATGTATTCTCGTACATCTGAGCACATTGTTAACTATGATTTTAGTTTCCTCCTCCCCCCCCCCTTTTTTTTTTTGGAGAGGGAGTGGAAGCAGGAGCGGGTTGGAAATGTATTCATAAGAAAGGATATATGTCAGACACCTCTCCTTCCCACACCCATATTTCTTTATGAAAGGAAGAAAAAGAAAAGAGGATGTTAAGTCACACACACACACACACACACACATCTTATTCATAGCCAGTGTGAAAGATCTGATGGCTGTGTAAAAGGGGATCATGCTGGTCAATTAATTTCTTTAGAGTTGGTGTTACTTTTTTATTTGCCATGCATAGATGGATAAACACTTGAGCCTGGAGAACTTGCAAGTAAATGAATGTGGGTATTGAACCTGTGTGTGGTTTACTGGCTTCAACATCCAGGATTTCTGAAGTCAGGTATTCACTTGGGACTGTGATGGCGGTGGGAAGAAACCCGCAAACCTGAACTCCACTCTTGATATTATAGAAACAAGCAGGCAAGATCAACAGCCAAATGGCTGCCTCAGGAGGGCTGCTTTGACTCATAAGGCAAATTCCTAGGTCAGGGATAAACTGAATTGTGCAGGCTGATGGGCTTCTATTCAAAGGACAGCTCATGTCATTAGAGGTTCAAGCAGCTGGTATACCTCTTTTTAGCCCTTTGTAAGAGCTCTTGCAGCCCCTGCTTCTAGTGAGAAAAAGCAAGGGTGTTAACAAGGACAGTGAGTAGATTGGAACAGCAGGCACAGCCACACTTTCCTCAAGAAGAGAGTGGGGAAAGGAAATATTGGAAGGAAGTTTTATAGCAGGGTGTGCCTGCAGTGCTCATCAGAGGCAGCTACCTCCACAGGCATACTGAGGCTTCTGTTTCAGTGTTGACTCATTTTAAAAGCTGTCATCCTGGTCCTTTTAATAGTTTTCTGGACAACATGTTCCCCACACTTAAAGGGCAAAACTGAGTTTGCTCCAGACCCTGGCAAATCCATTTCAAAACATAGCTGAATTGAGTTTGAAACTTAAAGTGGAGGTAAGGGTATGCAGTAGGGATGTGGTGATGGCCTTCCCATCTTCCTGTGCATCTCGGAAGGGAGCTGAGGCAGAGGTGGTAAGTCTTCCAGCACGTGCTATAAAAGTTTACACAACAATTTTAATTAAAAAAGAAATATGCCTGGTTTAATTATTGTCCCAATGTGAAGTTTTTGGAAATGAATGCATGTGGACTTATTGGGCATCTGTGGCACAGCTGCTCTTGCTAGCAGTTGATAATGTATACTACCATACTGTGTAGAGCATCATCTGGGGATTTCTGCAAAGTAAGGTGCTGTGCAAGGCAGAAAAGCATAGCATACTAGTCTCAGTTTGTGTTTCCTAGGCTATTGGGATCCCAGGAGGAAGTGTAGAGCAAGCATGCAAAGCATAAATATCCAATGACCCACCACCAACAACTTACATCAGACTTAGATAGAAGTTCTTTTTTTCCTGATTGCTAGCAGTTGATAATGTATACTACCATACTGTGTAGAGCATCATCTGGGGATTTCTGCAAAGTAAGGTGCTGTGCAAGGCAGAAAAGCATAGCATACTAGTCTCAGTTTGTGTTTCCTAGGCTATTGGGATCCCAGGAGGAAGTGTAGAGCAAGCATGCAAAGCATAAATATCCAATGACCCACCACCAACAACTTACATCAGACTTAGATAGAAGTTCTTTTTTTCCTGATCCCCATCTCCCCCACCCCAGATCAAGTACAAGATTTCCTTAAAATAAAATAAAAAAGCAAGTTAGAAAGCAAAAGAAAGACTAAATAATAAAGCACCACAGTGCTGAAGGGACAATTACTTGAAATAAAGCCAAAGGCCCATCTATCCAACATCCCGTTCTCACCGTGGGTGAGTGCTGTGGTCTAAACCACTGAGCCTCTTGGGTTCAAATCCGCGCAATGAGGTGAGCTCCCATTGCTCTGTCCCAGCTCCTTCCAACCTAGCAGTTTGAAAGCGTACCAGTGCAAGTAGATAAATGGGTACCGCTGCAGCAGGAAGGTGAACAGCTTTTCCATGCACTCTGGCACTCATCACAGTCCTCCATGGTTTAGTCATGCTGGCCATATGACCCGGAAAGCTGTCTGTGGACAAACGCTGGCTCTCTGCCTGAAGAGCAAGATGAGCACCGCAACCCTATAGTCACCTTTGACTGGACTTAACTGTCCAGGGGTCCTTTGCCTTTACCTCTCACAGTGGCCAACCAGATGCCCCAATGGGAAGCCAACAAGCAAGACAGGAATGCAACACAGTATTGTATATGCCACCCTAGGCTCATTCAGAAGGACATGAATGAATAAATAAATAAATAAATAAAACTGTTCCAGAGTCAAGCATTATTTACCAGCATAAAGGCAGTGTGTTTGGTGGGCTATCATGCCCTGGCTGACTGTATGAGACCACCTGTTCAGCATAGAGTATTTGTTCTATAGGCAAAAGGTGCCAGATTCAATCCCTGGCATCTCAAGGTCTCCCCTGACTGATACTCTGGGAAGAACTTCTGCCAGTTGGTGTAAACCCTCAATTAGTTGGACCATTAGTCTGACTCGGAATAAGGCAGATTCTTGCATTTTGCACTGTTTAGACCAGAGGTGAGAGGAACCCTTTTCAGCTTGAGGGCTGCATTATCTTCTGGGCAACCTTCTGAGGAACACATGCAAGTGGTGAGCAGAGCCAGAAATAAAAACATGCAGAGAAACAAATGCAGCTGTCACCTTTAGTATAGTAAGCTGGTTTCTGCACACTTGCATACACACGCATACACACATAGATATGTGTGGTCAGGGGTCCCTTTACCTTTTTAAGGACACATTCCAACCATGCAAAAGCACTCATGCTGTAAAGGTGTGGCCTGGGGAATGTTCCAAGGGCCAGACAGGCCTGGAGGGTCACATTTGACACACACACCCCACTCCAGCCTGAGGTTCCCCACTGTGTGAAGTGTGTCCTCCTGTGTCCTTCCCATAGTCAGCTTCATTGGATGTCCCAGAGTTCTAGTATGGGAGAGGAAGAAGAACTCTCCACTTTCTTCGCACCACACACATTTTTATCCACTTGCTTTTCTCCTGACACTCAGTTTTCGACATAATTCTGCAAGCATACCACTGGATAGTTTTGAGTTGGGACATTTCTACAGTTACTTCTACCACTATCTTCCAATAATTGGTAACTTCTTCCTTTCTTCTACACATCTTTCACATGTGGTAAAAAGTCTCCCTCCATATGCTGATTTTCCACATTTCCCAAGGTGTCAAGTACTACTGCACCCCCCACCCCACTTTTCAGTTTTCTCTATATTCAACTGCCACTGAGAATTGACATACAGTGGGACCTCGACTTACGAGCAACTCGACATACGTCGTTTTCGACTTCCGAATGACTTCCGGAAGAAAAAAAATGGCCGCCGCTTCCGAATTTTTCGACCTACGAAGGGAAAGCGGTGGCACGATACCTCGACTTACAAGGTTTTTAATGCGGTTTTCTCAACCTACGAAATTTTTTCCCCCCTGGAGATAGCGCCCTTCGAGTTACGAAAATTTCGACCTACGAGGACACCTTCGGAACACATTAACGTTGTAAGTCGAGGTACCACTGTACAAAAATCAGTTCTTGGTAACTCTTAAGAACATGACATGAGTGGGGGAAACTGTGGCTCCAGATGTTTTAAGCTATGAGTTCCATCATTCCAGTCTGATGGGAGTTGAACTCCAACAACATCTGTTGAGCCAGAGGTTCCCCAGTCCCTGAGACAACCATTGCATGTCCAAATAAAGCTGCTTCACCACTGGATTAGAAATTACAATTGCTTTTTAAAAACATTCCTCTCTTGTTTTGCACATCACATTAACAACCTTCAGAAGTGACACAATTAAAAAAAAACTGCTTTTGGGTGTCATGGTGTAGCAATAGTACAAGAGAGCATTCATGATGGGTTGAAAACAGGCTTATGTT